>JAODUG010000011.1:112959-129020 GCA_027564795.1 Aphredoderus sayanus
CCACGTAGAATTATATATATATATATATATATATATATGTGTGTATATTTATATATATCTTTTCTTTGTAGCGTATTAAATTGTATAGCGTATTAAATTGTATGTAGGTTGAAAAGGATTAGCACCCATTTATATTCGTTTATCATTTCGAGACACGGGATGGAAACGGCATCAGCTTATCAACAACAAAAAAAACAGAACCCAACTGATCGAGCTGCAATATGTGTGCTAGGTATCATCACTGATTTCCAGAATCGATTCCGATTCACAAGGGCCCGATTGAATATCGATACAATACCAATTTTTTAAGCGACATTCTCACAGAAGTCATGCTGTAAAATATACAAGGAACCCTCTAACTAGATGCATTATTCAATATATTAATTTTACATTAAGACAGTTGCAGACCTCAAAAAAGTTGGCCAACACACTACAACAGCGTAAATAAGGTAGCTGGCTGCAAACATGTGTAATATGTATATAATATATTCACGTTGCTGTGATTCTCTCAGTGGTTTGAATACACACACAAAATACCAAAAGAGACAAAGCCTAAATTCATGAATAAGTAAAAGTGACCAATCACTCATATATTGACCAAGCAAGCGCGCAACAGCTGGAATTGTGTGCTGCTTGTGAGGCTAAATTGAGTGTATGAGCGAAAGAGCCAATATGCAACAGATAAAACGTGATAAAACTGTGGGCATTCATGGGAAAATACATACAAATTTATTTAATTCTTTTTTTAAATCTAGGGATTTTAGGAATCGATTATCATGTTATTCAAATGAAGATCGATAATTTAAACCCACCCCTAATAAATAAATAAATAAATTATAAAAATTACATTTAACCCTTGTGATGTCCTCAGGGTCAAAATGACCCAAACCACTAGCACTTTGTGGCCGATAGAAGGTGCTAAACCTAAATTCTACAGCTTACACAGCATATGATGTGCACTACTGGCACAACAAGGTGCGAGTTTGAAACCCGAGGACAACAGGAGGATTAAACGGTACATAAAACAAATACGTAAAGAAATAATTAATAAAGAAATAAATACACACAGCATTGACAATAAAAAGAACCAGACAATCATACACAATCAGATAGCGCCGCCCAGTGGTTCAAGACTATATTTTAAAGGCATCACGAGGGAAGTTGATTTATTTCAGTAATTATATTCAAAAAGTGAAACTTGTATAATGTATACATTCATTCCACACAGACTGATATATTTCAAGTGTTAATTCCTTTTCATTTTGAGGATTATAACTGACAACTAATGAAAAACCCCAAAATCAGTATCACAGAAAATTTGAATTTTGTAAAAAGGTTAAATATTGAAGACACCTGGTGCAACACTCTAATCAGCCGATTTACTCAAAACACCTGCAAAGGTCTTTAAATGGTCTCTCAGTGTAGTTCTGTAGGCTACACAATCATGGGGAATACTGCTGACTTGACAGCTGTATAAAAGACAAGCATTGACACCTTGCACAAAGAGGGCAAGAGGAGGACAAGAGGTCATTGCTAAAGAGGATGGCTGTTCACAGAGCTCCGTGTCCAAGCACATTAATAGAGAGGCAAAGGGAAGGAAAAGATGTGGTAGAAAAAAAGTGTACAAGCAATAGGGATAACTGCACCCTGGAGAGGATTGTGAATCAAAACCCATTAAAAAATGTGGGGGAGACTCACAGAGTGTACTGCAGCTGAGGTCAGTGCTTCAAGAACCATCACGCACAGACGTATGCAAGACATGGGTTTCAGCTGTCGCATTCCTTGTGTCAAGCCACTCTTATACAAGACAAAGCGTCAGAAGCATCTTGCCTGGGCCAAAGACAAAAAAGGACTGGACTGTTGCTGAATGGTCCAACGTTATGTTCTCTGATGAAAGAGAATTTTGCATTTCCTTTGGAAATCAGGTCCCACAGTCTGGAGGAAGAGAGGAGAGGCACAGCATCCACGTTGCTTGAAGTCCAGTGTAAAGTTTCCAAAGTCAGTGATGGTTTGGAGTGCCATGTCATCTGCTGGTGTTGGTCCACTGTGTTTTCTGAGGTCCAAGGTCAACACAGCCGTCTACCAGGAAGTTTTAGAGCACTTCATGCTTCCTGCTGCTGATCAACTTTATGGAGATGTAGATTTCATTTTCCAACAGGACTTGGCACCTGCACACAGTGCCAAAGCTACCAGTGCCTGGTTTTAGGACCATGGTATCCCTGTTCTTAATTGGCCAGCAAACTCGCCTGACCATAACCCTATGGAAAATCTATGGGGTATTGTGAAGAGGAAACCTGGACTCTCATAACACCTGAGCAGTGGCACAGACTGATCGACTCCATGCCATGCCACATTGCTGCAGTAATTCAGGCGAAAGGCAACTAAGTATTGAGTTTGTACATGCTGTACATGCTCATGCTTTTCATGTTCATACTTTTCAGTTGGCCAACATTTCTAAAAGTCCTTTTATGTATTGGTCTTAACCAATATTATAATTTTCAGAGATACTGAATTTGGGATTTTCATTAGCTGTCAGTTTTAATCATCACAATTAAAGGAAATAAACATTTGAAATATCTCAGTCTGTGTGTAATGAATATAATATCAAAGTTTCACTTTTTGAATGGAATTACTGAACTAAAATCAACTTTTTGATGATTTTCTAATTATATGACTAGCACATAGAGATAATGTGTCCTTACTTTGTTCAGTGCTCCAGGTTGCTGGCCCCTCAACCCAGCCTGTCCACCGGGTCCTTGTTGCTGCTGTAGGGTCTCAGCTAGCAGGTTACCACCCATTCCCGGACTTCCAAAGCCCATCCTGGGTGAGCCATTCATCACTTGGCCACCCACCATCCCTGGCTGCTGCTGGCCATTGTTGCCCTTCTGCTGGAGACTCATCATGGCCCTGTTAATGCCCCCCACCATACCAGCTCCAGCATTCTGTTGCTGTTGCATCATGCTGGCCTGCTGCTGAGGAGACAGGTGTTGCTGAGGCCCCTGGCCAGGGGATGCCTTCATGTTGGCCAAATGTTGGCCCATAGCAGTAGGCCCTCCTGGGCTACCTATGGATCCTTGGTGCCCCTGTTGCGTGGAGGTTGGCGGTGCCCCAGAACGCAAAAGTTCAGACAGCTGCTTGTGCTTTGCCACTGCATCCTGGCCCCCACCTCCAGGACCGCCACCAGGACCTAGACCAAGCCCCATTCCACCTCCTCCAGGCCCAAGACTCCCAGGTCCTCCTCCCAGACTGGTGTGCAACTGGTTGAGATCCCCACCATTCACCAGGCCCAGCTCAGAGGAACTGATTAGCTCATCTGGGAGATCATGTTCCAAGTCAAACAGTGAGCCAAAATCTGAAAGTGAAGACAATACAATAAAGAAGTGTAACAGCTACATTAGCAGATTTGCTATCTGCATGTTTGATTGAGAATTCAGAAATTGCACAATTAACACTTAATTAAGATACTGTTTCACAGGCAAAAAACAACACAAAACTGAAATTGTAATAAGAACAATTAAGTGCATCCAACCACTAGAAAATGTAATTCACATGACATAAAGTTTAAAAGACAGTCTCTTGTGTTTGTTCCTCATTATTTGTATACATGCAACCACTTTGCTAAAGGTAGTCATTCCACCAAAGCTAGTCAATATTTCAGTACATTTCAGGACAAACATTAAACGTTTACTGTTAAATAAGTAGCATGTTACACATAACACATTCCTGCTCTGGACAGAATTTTTTTATTAGGAGTCATATGGTTAATGGGTTCATCATGCTTCTTTGCTGTCAAAGTCTAAAAGTTCCCCCAATCTGTTAAATTGTTCATGTACTAAGCCAACAACAAACAAACTTGTTAGAAATAAAAACCCTTATTCAATTGTATATTTTTATTTATTTTAAAAACTCACTAAATTCTCAGTGGATATCTTCTATTTGTTTTAAAAACCTATATACATATATTTCAGTATTAAACCCATTCAACGTCAAATTCCTACACAGTATGAGAACATGTCACTGCAAACATACATTTGAACTAGATTAGGCTGCAACCCCAAAGCTTTTTATTCGTGCAATTTGAGAAGATTTTAACATGACCACTTCATAGAAGATGCCGACTGTCACTGATCATCAATGGACGTCTTCGACAGAGAGCAAAAGTATGAAATTAAAACATGTTAATCGTGTTTTTACGGCTAGTTAACAAACCTAGCTAGTTATTGATATTTAGGTGGATAGATATGGCGCTGTCCCTCCTCCAGTCATGTTCTCAGGCCACCACTACTACCATACGCCATCCACAGAATAAAAAAATAAAAAAACAATGGCAATTTGAGCATATCACCGAGACCTACGGGCCTATATTTAGCTCACTCAAAACGTTAGCAGTTAGCTAAACCCTCCCTCCATCTTTACCATACACTAACGTTAGTCAGGAAAGTCTCAGTTAGGATAAGGAAAATGTACAATACAGTACTCTGATTCTAACTACGTATTGGAATTCCAATTCCAAAATAAGAGTTTAGCAACTCGACCAGCATTTTGAAGAACATATGCAACACCAAGTAAATGCCACCAAGTTGTCAGGCTGCCAACTAGACTGGCAAAAGTACCCATTTGACATGGGACAATCCATCCAAATCGAAGCGAACTAACTCACGAGCTATCAGCTAGCTCAAGCTAGAACCTGCTGAAATGACTAGTAGCAAGCTGCGCGAGCCCTGCACGTCCGACACACGTACACTAGCATGCTAACATTAGCAAGCTACGACAAAAACAGAAGAGTAATCCCACATCCCCTTCACTTTTAGACCAACCCAGCACCATCGACGGCATCCAACCTAACAAAAATAAAGTAATAAATTGTACAACAATATAATTTACCGTTTCCATCGCTGGCGGAGGCAGAAAGTGCCGGAGATGATAGTTTAGGCCTCTTGGCTGAAGGCGGGCCAGAGTCCAGAACGTTCTCGGCCATATTCTTTCGAAATAAAAATATCTAAAGTATCCACAATTTCAGACGTTTTCACGTCTTAAGGTCGTTGCTCCTTTTCGGTTCCACAATTGCGACTTTTCCCCCTCCTTTTGGGGGGACTAGGGGGGGGAAAGTCCCGTGTACAAATTACTCCTCTTTCCTGGGTTCGCCTCTCGATTTCAGCCTCGGCGTATCAACCCCCCTCCCTCTCTAGTCGGATTTTTTGTTCTTTATAAATTTCTGCGAGCGGAGGAGGAGGGGGTCGGCGAAAGTAAAGAGGGAGACACACGTAGCGGCTTCCCTCTAAACTTATAAAGCCCCTTCATATGTAAATAAACTGTCCCGACCTCCCTCTCCCATGATTGCATCCGTCATTTCTGACTCACTCAGTGGAGTCTAGGTGAAGATAATGTCTGGCAGAAAAGGCTGCTTTGGCGAAGTGATGGTGTGGTGCTGTTGGTAGCACGGGTTAAAAGAAGAGATGCAACAAATGACAGCACTTTATTATAGAAATACAGTATTTTAACATTACAGTGCGTCTTTCTAACACTTGAATTATAAGTGTGTGTTATACAACAATTTATTTTATCATCAGGAAGCTTCAGTTCAGTGTCTGAGAGTTATGGGATATTCTTACAATTTAATTTGAAGAGTGGTCTGTCACATTATTCAGTCTGGCTTATTTTATAAAACATGCATAGCCATATTTCATTAGACCTCCTCAATGCTAGAATTTTCTGAACTCTAATTCGTGAATTATATTGTGGTGAATCCAGGCAGGTTCCTATTTTTATTGAGCTTTACTTTGTTTTACTAAAGTTTGCTTGTAAACTGTTGTTTCTACAATGAGAACAATATTATGCTTAGAAAGTAAGCCCTAGATTTTGTTAGCTTTGGTAAAACTTCAAACCTTAATAAGGAAGAGGTTAGACCTAATTTGTGTTTGTCTTAGATTGTTCCTCAGGCTATAACTAGAGACATTTTAATTATATGTTTTATAAACGTTTTATTACAATAACATTTTTTATTAATGTGTTGTAGCCTATAATATAGCCAATTATTTTTTAACCAAAGCTAAGCATTCAATGCAGTTGATGTTGACTGAAATGGTTGACTCTGCATTGTCCTGGCTTGACCTCTCTAACCACCTCATCTCAACCAGCCCCCATTGACCCATCCTCTCAATTCCTCATACAGTACCACCCAGTTTACAGCTTATTGATATTGTTTTACAATGTTTAATTTCTTGCATTGACGTGTTCAGTTAGAAAATGAATTTTCTTTTAAAAAAAATTTAAATTGTATCCCTCAAGGATATGTGTTGAGCCCCGTAATTTGCTCCTTATACACAGTATATCTAGGCATTGTAATCACAAAGGTTATCTCACTGCTATGCAAAACCAAGCTCTACCTCTCTTTTCTCCATCCAACACATACATTTCATTTCAGATCTTTGGATGGATGTCTCACTGACATCAGTAAGTGTATTTGCATCACCTCAAGCTCAACCTCAGTAACATTGAGCTTCTATATGGGGATTGGAATGTAACCTGTCCTCACCTGGATCAGTATAGAGTAATATGCCACTGTGTGTTCCGCTCTAACTGAAGAATTTCAGAATTATCTTGATCAACCAACTCTCTGGTGCAGCAAACATCGGCCCTTGCCTTCATATTATACCCTCTAAACCATTGAGGGTATAGACTACTGAAACCTTTTTTCTTGACAGTATACTGTAGGTTTATCTGCCTCTGTTACCAGACCCCTACACTACAGTCAAAATTCTGAATCACATATTCAACCAACCCAAGTTCTCCCATGTGACTTCTTCCGAGACTGGCTCTCCATCACGGCGCAAATCCACACTGGTGTTGGCCTACAGGGAAGTAAAGAGAACTGCCTCACTATCTGCAAGCAATGGTCAGGTTCCAAGCCCCAGCCAGAGGGCATCAAACTACCACTTTGGCTGGTTGTTTTACAGGCTTGCTCCTCCATCGCTAGGAGGACACAAGTGTTGTTCAGCTCAGACACTTTTCTATTCTGGCACAGCAATGGTAAAATGACCTTCCTGCAGCAAAGTAACTACCAATCTTCTGCAAGAGACCTAAGACCCAACTCTTAAGCTAAGCTAAAAATACCTGTACACATTTTGTAAAAATCTGCAAATATCTCCTCTAGGTCCGCTAGCTGTCCATACTCTCTGCACACTGAACATTTCTTTACACAGCCCCTGCACCACGTGAACAACTATATCCCAGCATTGGAAATGCGTGTTCAATGTATGGGGTGGAGCTTCAGAGGGAGTACCCTATGGTGAAGGGAGGTGTTTTTGTTTTGTGGTCAGCATCACTGACCACCTTTAAAAATGATCACCTCACACGATTGATTGACACATTAATGACATCAAGTTGAGACTATGTTGGTATTTCATAGACTGATATTTTATATATTTGGAATTGAATTAAACATTTTCCAAATAACTGCTTCAGTGCATTGTTAACGATTAGAGACAGGATAGTGTGGTGGTCTGACTCACATACTAAATATCCTGGATTGGAGTCCCTGTGTGTGGCAAAGATCCATGAGATTCCTGACCTCTTACATGGCTTTGGCAAAAGGATAGTCTGGCCTGGCTTAGGCCTACTTGTAAGCATCCATATGCACAACTCCTGCTGGCTCCTAATACCTATACTCACTATACATTTATTTGGATAAAGTCATAAACTAAATGACAAATATACAGTATCTTACTGTCAAACACTGGATGGCTAGTGCTAACTTTTAATATTCACCTTTAACTGTACTCAGTACAACCCAGCTGCCATCGCTAGAGCAACTGCCTATCGGACTAAGCGATTCCACCCTAGCTGGTCTGTTGGGTCCTCTTCGTATATGGAAGGATGTCCAGTTTTATTGAATTTTGAATTTAATTTAATAAATTGCATTCTGTATGTTAGTTTGGACACACTAGACATGAATTAATAGCTGCTGGATTGATCCTCAAAACTTGAATATTATTATCAGCAAACTCATTAATACACAATTATTTTATATATTGGTTACAATGATTTCTCAATATCCACTACAAAATCCAAGTTAACTTTTACAAAACAGCGTGTGTGTTGAATCCAAGTGCAGAAAAAGCACTCAAAAAGTTAGGTTTAACTGAAATTTACATAAGTTTAAACACAAAGAAATATATAAAAACTTCCAAACCTAAATTAAACATGTTATTTATTTTGCTCAAAACGATTTTCAGTTCAGTTTATCAGTTCAGTTTCATGGACAGAGGCAGGACGTTACCAGGAATAGGCTTCTTCCTTAGTAGGCACTTGTTTGGCTTCCTAGTGATTTCTATAAAGTAACTATGTGGTTGTACTGGAAGATTTCAGCATACTTGGTTGCCTACTGCCAGAGTGGTCTTGTATGAAGAGAGCCAACTACTCTTCATCACCCATGTTGCTATTGTGGCATGCTTGGAAAAGCCTACTCATGTAATCATTCAATTCAGGGGCACAGTGCTCTTTGTGTTGGTTATGGTGAGTGAAGGTAGGTCAAATACATTAACATACTTGCTCTCGCTACGGTTCTGCAGGTGTCAGCTGTGCAAGAATGAATGTGAATGATGGGTTGGAGTTTGTTTATTTACGTTATGTTCTGCCATCTAATGTTCAAAGAAGTAATACTCCAAGGTAGCTTTACAGCTTTAAACTGCAATTGAATGCAGGAGCCTGTTGGTCTGCCCTGGTGAAGCGACATGGAGAAATCTGTGTACTGTAGCTGTGTGTGTATATGCATTCATGTGATTGACAGGCAAGATAGATTTGCAGACCACTCCAGGCCTATATTCCCTGATTTTTCTCAGATGTTTTCAAGTAGCTGCCAACATCTAAACAAGTGTATATTCCGAGAGTGTTTGGCTTAGCAATAGATGACAGATGTCTATGGAATTTCTAAGGAATATCACAAAATGTATCTATCATAATCCTGCCTCCTCCACCTTTAAGTCTGGTAAATATACAGAAAAGAACAAACAGTGACTTGATGACCTCTAGTGGTCACCCTCATAGATACCCCTATGCCTGCAGTATAATGTAGGTACCCCTACATAGGTTCAGTACATTTCAGCTGCATGCGGCCTGAGAAAATGCCAGACTACTGGGTTTGCTGGAGAGGAGCTTGGGGATTAGCAATAGTTCTTAGAGCTACCTGGGGTGATTTCCTGATCTGTAGCCACTGATATTGATATGATCCAACTGAGTAGACGTACTTTACCTGTTTTTCTTTCATCCTGGGCAGTGCCATTAATCCAAGTACATATACATGTCTTTTCTATGTCAGTTCTTTCTGGTGCAATCAGGTGGGGCACAGCCCCTGCCCTTAATGATGCCAAAGTGGCTGGGTATGGGATATCTTTAAAGGTAGGGTCAGTCATTCTTGAGAATGCCTGCTAGATTCAAACTCAAATCAAAAACAAAAACATCTCTCCCTTCAATGCCAAAGGATACTCTTTCAGAAGCTCCTCCCCACACTTTGGGATTGTATTTGTGAATGGTGTTCACCACTTTGTTTATGTTTCTATTTATGGAGACAGGGCTGTGTAGAAGTATACAGGATTATTTTGTAAGCATGCACAGAATGGTAAGGAAGTACCTTAAGGCCATAGATGAAAGAACGAGTGAGATCTCACTTCGTATCTGAAATATTGGCCACCGCAATACACCAGACCCCACATCTTTGCTTCTGTTATAGCTACATTGACTAAATGTGTTTCAAAGAATAGAACTGTTTTCTCCTTAACATGACAATTGGGGGTAAAATATCATCAGGGTACCTTTCCATGTTTTCCTTTAAAAACAAAAACCTTTTATAAAAAAAATGTTTTTAACCTTCATGATGTCCTCCAGGTCAAAATGACCAAAATCACTGCCTCTTTGTGGCCGATAGAAGGTGCTAAACCTATTTCTACATCTTACACAGACATATGATGTGCACTGCTGGCACAGCAAGGTGTGAGTTTGAAACCAGAGGACAACAGGAGGGTTTAAAGGCACAAAAAAACAAACAAATGCACAGAGCAATGACGATTAAAAAACACACAACATCATACAGAATCAGATGGAGCACAGGGTGGCCAACTACAATATTATTAATCTGTAATCTGTCTTGTCATGTTTTTGGTCTGTTTTCCTGTTCGGTCTGCTGTTCACCCTGAGTTAGTCTTGTTCAGACTGGCTCCACCCCTCTCGTTGATTGATTATTGGTTTCACCTGGCCCTCGTTGTTCCCTGTCCTATCGGCTGTCTTGTCTTCCCCTATTTAAGCCCTTGTGTGTGTTCTTGTGTTGGTTGGTTGGTTGGTTGTTTCCTGTCGCTGTGTCTATGCCTGTGACTTTTGTGCCTTTTTGAATACATTATGTAACCTGCCTTATCAATGTGTGTTTGAGTCCTTCCTGCCTGCACACCCTGACACATCACAAGGGTTAAATGATGTGAATGCTGATGATCTATGAATTTATCTATATCATAATGTTAGTTTATTTCTCATTTTACATTTTATTCTCAATGTGAGTAAACTGCATTGCATTAAAATCAAATCTAATCAAATATATTGTTTTGTATAAATACAAAACAATACATATTACATGTTGAAATAAACATTATAATAGTAAAACCAGATAAAATTGCTGCACTAGTTTCTTATCTTATAGAGATGGATGTATTCATTTTTATGTTTAATTTTAGTTTAAACTTTGTACGTTGATATATGCTGCTTCTAGGCCAGGTCTCCCCTAAAAAAGAGATTTTAATCTCAGCGAGACTTCCTGGTTAAATAAAAATAAAAAATCTAATTTTGACAGGTTATTGTACATTTTATGATAGGCCTATACATTCTTAAATTCTTTACTTCTATTTACCAGATCATCCAGCAACTGCAAAAGACACAACACACATCCAGACGTTATTACGTGTGTGTTTCCCATAGGACTCTATATATTAACGTGTTTCCACACAAACCAGTCTTGAGATTAGATTAAATGGACAAATTCGGGTGACAGTAAATATCACATTCTACTAATGTACATTTTTCGTAGGTCCAAATGAATTACGTGACATGTGACGTCAGCTCGGAATCTTAAAAAAAAGATGTATACAACAACTCCCATGATTCAATGCGCTAGAGGTAAACACGAAGAAGTGGGTACGATACATGTGCTAATTCATATAATGAGATTTATATACACACGAGCATTTTCTGTCGAGCAAGCCAGTGCAGTATACTGTAACCATTCAACTAAGTATAACAAGCAAATTACCTCCATTTGTAAGATATAATAATATTCTCAAATGTACTCTTAATGTTAGTTCGCAACCAAGCTAGCAATATTGTGTTCGTCTTTATGTACAGTATGTTTACAGGCTTTTAATATAGATAAAATCCTCCAGGCTACGGTAATGTATTAGTATAGTATTTTGTCGGGTTTGCAAGGGTGTTATAAGACGTCTGGCAGCTCAGACATAGTCTTATTCAATATGTGGTACAGTTACTTTAATATCAAATGTTTTACTTAAATAGATGTAGCCTACATAAATATATGGTGTGTGCATATATATTTAATCAACTCGATAGTATGAACGAATGAATTACCACACCATGTAGCATGACTCATATTTACTTTACTAACTCAGCATTATATACTTTCAACATATTGGTACAAAAACCTATCCAATAAGACCCAGCCATTCTAATATCATTAGTATTTTACCGTCTCTGATAGGTTCCAAACTAAACAGGAACTGTGGCATTGTAGCGAATGACAACATATTTCACAATAAAGAATCTACCAGAGAACACAGAATGCCCTACCACTGTGTGGCCTACGGTTGTGGCAAAACAGTCGAAGACTGCGTGACCTTGTACAAATTCCCCAAGGATCCTGTTGAATTTCGTAAATGGGAGAAGCAAGTCCAACGTGCTCGCAGTCAGTGGTTTGCCACCCCTTCCTCTCACCTGTGCAGTGAGCATTTTGGAAGAGAGTATTTTGATCACAAAGCACCTGCAAATCTGAAGGCTTTGGCTGCCTCCAGAACTCTGAAACTGCGGCCGGGGGCAGTACCAACAGTTTTCATTAGACCACCCTGCTCTAGCTGTGACGGAGCAGGGTGCAGTAACTGTATGGTGATAGTTCAACGTATGAGTATGCCGGGAGAGAAAAGAGACTATGACATTCCAGTGAGTTGGCATTCATTTTTCTTGAGACTTTCCATTGGGCCTGTTTGTTTCCAGGTATATTGCTATGTTAGACCTCAAACATCTTTATATAATTTTTTCATTTCATTTTAGGCAGACGATAAAGGGGTGGCCCCCATAAAGGATGATGCTGATGATGATGAAGAAGCAGTGGATTCCATTGAGAGAGAAGCAGTAAATCGATCACGCAAAAAAATCAAGCCAGAGAGAACAGGTGATGTGGAAGCAGTAGAACTGGAAGGAATGAATGAGGGAGACAATCATGCCTATAAATATTATATAGATAAGCTGCTGGTCTCTCACGGTCTGCTGATAGTGTTGAAGGTCTGGTAAACATATAGTAGATTTCTTCATCTAGCTCAGACTGAAGTGAAATCATTTTTTCAGTGAGCGTCCAGATATCCCTATCCAATGCAGACTAATGTAACCCTGCATCAAACCTTCTAACGCAGTGGTGACCATCTAATTGCTTTTCAACCCTAGGGAAATGTACAGTAAAGTTGTACGTCTCTTTGTGTAATAATTGAAAAAAAAAACACTTAACAGGGAGGGACATGACAAATATGTCCCTTTTTTGTTGCTAGTGATATGCGAGATGTGTGGCACCGTTGGCCGCAGTAGCACATTCTTCTCCAAGACCAAGCGATTCTGCAGTATCTCCTGCAGTCGTTCATATTCATCCAACTCCAAGAAATCCTGCATTCTGGCTCGTCTACAGGTGAGAATATGACAGGATAGTCAGTGTCGGTGCTGATTGTAACCTAACCCATTTTGATCAACTGGATTATGATATGTGTTGAAGACAACTTGCTTTGCACAAGTTGGACATTAGATGTCAGGAATGCTAATTCTACATGTTCTTGTATCTTACAAGGGAAGGCAGACAAAAAAAGCCAAAGTGCTAAACAAGGCACCCCAGACCCATCCACCCATATTACTAGATGGTGAGGACACAAGCACACTACATCCATTCCAGACCAGTTTGCTTCCTTCATGGGTATTTAGCACAGGACATCTTTTCAGCTTTTAAATCTTAACTTATATACCTGAACCACTAAACTAAACTAAAATCTAATCAAATCAGCAACTAAAATCACAATGAGGATGTGTCCCTAATGAGGACACTGACATTACTATGATCAACACCCTTCCTGGTTGGAGTAGCTCAGCCTTGGCTTGGCTTTGCCTGGATATGGAATGACCATATAGTCCCAACTCACACCCGCTCCTGTATTCCTGTCTATAGGCTTTGACTGGGGCATCTACTTGGAGAAGGAAACCTCCCTGGCTGCTTCTGTCTCCTGCTTTAGACACGTGAGTCACATCTGTGAGCCTTGGCAAAAATACGAATGTGCAGTGCTTTACGAGAGTCAGAGTGGAAGATTTAAACTAAAATGTACTGTAAAACGATTACACGTAACTATTAACATGATGTTGAAACAGTTTGCCAATTTACTATTCCGCCCCCTACAGGCTCCTATGTGCTCCCAGTGGGACGACATCTCAGTGGGCATGAAGGTGGAGGTGTTGAACACTAATGCTGTCCTGCCCAGCAAGGTCTACTGGATCGCCACTGTCATCCAGCTAGCAGGTGTGTCCGTCTGTCGGGCTGGACATGGAATTACCACACCATGTAGCATGACTCATATTTACATATTTACCACTCCAGAGAACAGTCCGGAGTATGGCCTGTAGCGTGTCTGTGTATAGCTTTAAAAACAATACAGTATATTTTTTGCGTCTTGATTACCTGTATAAGCATAATTATTTTTTTTAATACTAATACTTTTTTGTTGTTCTTCTGTATCCAGGGTATAAAGCCCTGTTACGATATGATGGCTTTGAGCAGGACAGCAGCCATGATTTCTGGAGCAGCCTTGTTTCAGGGGAGTTGAACCCAATCGGATGGTGCGCAATGACAAGCAAGCTACTGGTGCCCCCGCAAGGTGACACTGACAGCTGCTGCCTTTAACTCACAGGAAATGCATTTGTTGAATTTGTACACTAGATAGTGGGTTTAATTCCACACAATGCAGCAGAAATACTGGTGTTCAACAACTGTAGACTACATTTATGACCAAAATCCCTGCAATGCAGTGGTTCACCACAGCTTGCATTTTCCACTGAGACATAAGTACAATTTATTACAACCTATAACCTACAGTATATTCTAGACTATTTAATGTATACTTTGTTGGGGTTAGCCGATGAGCAGGGGGAACAAATTCAGATACACCTTGCCTTTTCTGTCTGCTTGGTGAAGTCTGATCCCCTATTTGGCAACACAAGCTCACACTTGACCAGCTATATATCTCTACAGATGTGCAGCAGAACATCCCAGATTGGAAGGAGTATATGATGAAGAAGCTTGTTGGAGCCCACACCCTGCCTGTTGACTTCTACCTGAAGGTGAGATCACTGGCTACGTTCTCAACCCAGTTGAAAGTTGAGCCTTTCACGTCCAGCGATGGAAGCAGAATACCTCCTGGCGTCTTGACTACCATGGGGTTTAGAGCTTTTAGCCGTGTTGCCTCTCACCTTTGTAACTCTATCCCAACACACATCCATAATATTGACTCTTTTCCTATCTTTAATTTTAGTCTAAAAACACACCTCTGCAAACTTGCCTATCCTGTCTGATTCCAGCCTTTTCCACCTACTTTGTCTGACTTCTGATAACTTTATATATTGATAATTTCCTACATAAATGTATGTTATTGCGTTCTTTTGTAAGGTGTCCTTGAGTGATTTGACAGGCGTCTATAAATAAAATGCATTATTAATATTGTTTAAATTTGACCTTTTGATTTTTGCCACCTCTCGTCCATCTAGTTAGCAGACAGCTTGAAGTACTCTCTTAAACCGGGCATGCGTGTCGAGGTAGTCGACCACAAACGCATCAGTAGGACCCATGAGGCCCAGTTGATCAGTGTCATTGGGGGACGTCTGAAGCTGCAGGACATTGATGTGAGTGACACTTCGGAGAACACCTTTCAGGATATATGGTGCCACATGTGGAGCCCCATGATCCACCCAGTGGGCTGGTCCAGACAAGTGGGTCATGCCATTAAACAAAATGGTAGGTTGGTACAATGACTGAAAGAAAATATGAAATATTAAGAGTGGTTCATAAAACATCTCACCCAAGCTGAAACGCAGAATCTACATATCAACATAGCATCTGGTCATGGAATCCCAAAAATAATTGAGAGTAATTTTTATTTCTGCAAATGCTCTGACGTAAGGAACAGTTTTCTGCTGATAAAATTCCATGAAGTAAATATACCTTGGCAAAAAACTAAACACACTAAATTATACTGACAACCGGCATTGTTCAGTAAATACAAGTATTTGACTATCTGCTTGTGTTATGTGGTAGTACCCGGACATTACATATTGATCATGTAACCATTTTTCTCATTAAACATTTCTAAAAGGTGCTACTGACCCGTTATCAATACATAAATAAAGTTATGTGTAAAAATGTAAAATGACACAGTAAAAAAATAATTTTAAGAATCCTCTTGTTTGTTCAAACTAGTCGTGTGCATTGCTTAGGTGTGATCTTGGCCCATTCTTCCACACAACCAATATTCAAATCTTAAAGGTGCTGTGGGCTCTAATCTTTAGTTCTTTTCATTGATTTTCAATTGGTTTCAAGTCAGGTGATTGGCTGGGCCATTCTAGCAGCTTTATTTTCTTTGTCTGAAACCAATTGAGTTTCCTTGTTTGGGATCATTGTCTTTGCTGAAATGTCCACCAGCACCTTGGAGTAGACTTTACCAGGAAGGCTGAGAAGTGTGATACCCCTGTAATTGGCACACACTCTCAGGTCC
>JAODUG010000011.1:129120-140208 GCA_027564795.1 Aphredoderus sayanus
GTGGGGCAGGGCCTGGGGGACAGGCAGCAGTCAGCCAGGCACTGCCCCAGCTGGAGGTCCCTGAGGTGGGGCAGGGCCTGGGGGACAGGCAGCAGTCAGCCAGGCACTGCCCCAGCTGGAGGTCCCTGAGGTGGGGCAGGGCTTGGGGGCAGGCAGCAGGCAGCCAGGGCCTGAACACTCTCCTGCCTCACTGTGGCACAGGAACCACAAACTGGTCCATTTAAAGCACTGTTCACAGTTTACACACTCACTGAGCCACGACTAGCACAGGAAGTGCTCAGAGAGCTTCTTAACCTTTGCATAATATAGAGCATAAAACTATATGAATCATTTTATATGTAGCCAATACAGTTGTTATTTAAAGCACCACATGAACGCAGGGCCACAGCCCGGTGAACAACCCTGACTGACTAGAGTGATATGCTGTCACCTGTGCCATGGCCAGCGCCCCTCTCTTGGTGAAGGTGTTGTCGTTGAGGTTCAGTACACGCAGGCCCGTGTTGTGCTGCAAGGCTGAGGCCAAGGCTGCTATGCCTGCATGGCTGATGCCATTCTGGGGCATGTGCACCTCCTCCAGGCTTCCCATCGACTGAGACAGATGGAGCAAATACATTGTCTTTAAAACAGAGCTGTACCTATAAGAATGTGCGTATGATCATGCTACAACACTGCACAATGCAGTGGTTATTTTATGTACTACACATCACATTAACATAAAGCTTAATTCTTTGACATGCTTCAACCCATTGATATTAGCCAGCAATAAATGGCAAAACACTTGTGTAAATCCAACCTGAAACGCGCGAGCTAATGCAGAGGCTCCTTCATTCTCCAGCCGGTTCCTTCCTGCATGGAACACCGTGAGTCTCAGTGGAGCTCCCAGCGCTGAGGACCGTCTGTGGCATTCAGTCAGTGCCTCTGCCAGGATCTAACACAAACCAGTTTGCAGACCGTGAAAACGAGTGTAAAGAACCCCAAGTGGTTTAATCCAGCACATGGTTGATGTTTGAAACAACTGCCACAGAAGGTGTGAGCAGCTGTTGGGGAAGGATGTGAGCCACTCAGCACTCAGGTGTGGGAGGGGCATGCACTCTTGTTTCAGTGTATTACAATAATGTTTCTGCAATGCTTGTTTCAACCACAAGGGGCAATTCAAGACACAAATTGACAATCAAATCCCTTTAAACACAACAAATTAAATAAAACATCAAGAAGAGAGAAAAGGTTAGAGAAACTCACCTTGCCCCCTCCCACGCCCATGCCACAGTTGTTGAGCTTGAGCTCCTTCAATGAGTGACAGGAGGGACCTTTCAGCAGCTGCTCCATTCCTTTCACGCCATCTGGACCGAATGCGTTGTCGCTCAGGTCCAGCTCTGTCAGCCTGGCCCCGGCAGTCATCACTGCACTGCCCAGGGACCTCTGACCGCAGGGACGGTGGAATGTGGAGATTTGAGGGTTAAACGGGTGACTTAAGTGGGTACAGTGACGCGGTGGGTAGAGCGGAGCAATGGGTGATTGAGAAGTCTCTGGTTCAAGCCCTGCTAACTCCTCATCAAGTGTCAAGACACCTAACCCTAACTGCTCCCGGTGGTCAGGTGGCTGACACCGCCATTGGTGTGTGACTGGGTGAATGTAGGGCAATAATGTAAGCGCTTTGAGTGGCTGGAAGGTTGGGAGTGCGATATACTGTAAATGCGGTCCATTTAACATTTCAGAGTATAGCTCTTAGATGTTTAATGTGCTCTATACGATATTTAAAACAACTATTTTGATCAGAGCTGATGATTATGGTTTTCTTAAACCCATTTTTGTCCCTTAAAAGATGCGCTATACACGATTTTAAACATTATTTTCAGCAAACAACTATCTTCTTTGTAAAGGAAATTGGGGAGTACTGCCGTCCTGAGCAGATAATGACATCACATTCCATCTGTCTGTGTTTGTGTTGTAATCTGAGCTCCTCTGTTCTTTGTTTACATAGCCAGGTTTGTGTGTTCAAGAAACATTTGTTTTGGTCTGAGATGCTGGTGCACTTATTAGTCTAGTGGCAGAAAGCCACATAGAATAACTTTAGCACACTAATAATGTGGTCAATGCAATATTTACCAGGGCTGTTGGGATTTCTGAACGCAGCCTTCCGGTGAACATATCACTCCAGTGGCATCTCTGAAAATAGTGTGAAACAATTACAGCTAAATAAAATCCCCTGGGAAGTGTTGGAGGTCTTTCATATTCATGATAGTCAGTACCTGAAGCTCATCTTTGTTCTCCAGGGCCTTGGCTATTGCCTGTGCTGCCTCCACCCCAATGGTGTTCCCCTCCAAACGTAAAGCTCGGAGACCATGGTATTGTGTAATTTCAGCCACCATCTCCTCCACTGGAAAAGCACCAACAGTAAATCAGCATATCAGTATTAACATAATTTGATGAGGGGTCCTTTGTTTGCACGACATCCTCTGTTCCAAAGTATCTCACCTGACTCTACATTGTCTAGTTTCAGTCCTTTCCCTTTGTAGCTCAACTCTCCATCCCCAACATGAGTCTTGGAAAGCGCATTTGCCAGCTCAGCTATCTCATCCGAGGCCATGGTGTTTCTATGAAGACAGCGTGTGACAATAGAATAAAGATAGTGGGGACTAAAGTATAAAAGCTAATAACATAATGACCGTCCATTACCAGCTGCAGAGTTCGTGTTCAATGACACTAGAGAAAATAAAAGCAATCCAGACAGAGCGCCAACTAACGGCAGCACAAGACAAAATCAAGGTGACTTGTCAGCTACCTTGCTAGAAATTTTAAGACAGGTGCAGAACATGTTGCTTCATTGAATGACCATCAGGAGCTGAGGTTGGTGTGTGTACGGTGCAGTACTACGCAGTGAATGACGTCGCCAGATGTTTAGATCTCCCGGGGTCCTGCACGGTTATGCTCGTCTTCTCAGAAACGGTTCTCAGAAAAAGAGCAATACCGGTACTGTACTACTGTACACAGTTAGCTACCTGTTACCTGCCAGTACTGTACTGTAACTGATGTGTTCGTTGATCGTATGATACAAAACAAGATCTTATAGCTTTCGTCAATAAATCACGCGAACTACACTTAATATTGTTTTTATAACCAAGTAAACGTTCATGATTTACATTATGTAACAAGTGAGCCACAAGAAATAACTAAGGGTAGGTAGTTCACTACCAGGTACTTACAAGTATCACGTTGTTGATGGCGAGCACGCCACTGTGCTCGTAACAGTAATCACACCGGGTCTGGGTCGGTGGGCTTCTTCTTCTTTCGATTTCAATGGCAACCAACTATTAAGTTGCGTACACCGCCACCTACTGTGCTGGAGTGTGAGAGTGACGTTGCACAAGCTCGAGAAAGCACATGCTTATTTAGACAGGCCAGAGAGGAAGCTATCATCAGCATCTCCACAGACGAAACGTACACTATCGCAGCACCAGCAGGTAGCTGCGGTATACTTTTTAAAAGATTTAACTAAATTGTTAATGGACGAACCAATTCAATGTTACATGTTAAGTTCAAATCTAGTCTACAATAAATATACTTGCTTATTTATTGTCAAGAATAAATGTTTTCCTTTCCCTCCATTGATTGTGTGTTAGTTCATAGTGTTCATAGTGGCGGTGCGATCCTTTGTGCTGAACTATCAGAAGTCTTTGGTTTTGAACAATAACAAATAGGCTGTTGTTGTGCTAATGCGAATGTGCTTTTGTCATTTTTAAACTTTTATTTCTCTCTCACATTGCTGAATATAGGCTATAAATAAAGGTAGAGAGCAATCAGACTATTGGCAGTGGTTTAACCCTCATAATGTACTCCGGGTCTGACCCAAATCACTAGCTCTTTGTGGCAGATAGAGGGCACTAAAACTAATTCTACAGCTTACAGACACATATGATGTGCACTGCTGGCACAGCAAGGTGTGTGTTTGAAACCCGAGGACAGCAGGAGGGTTAAAAGGCACAAAAATCTACATCAATACATAAAAAAATAATTAATAAATAAATAAATAAATACACTCAGCAATGACGATTGAAAAACACACAAATCATACACAATCAGATGGCGCCCCTGTGTGGCCAAAGATGAGATTTCTGAATACATCACGAGGGATAAGATATTAGATACATTTTGAGTGGATTTAGGGGAGGGGCCTCGAGCTCCGACTTTGCGGGGAGGCCTCTGCAAAGTCCCTGCAGCTCCTGCATATAGAATAAACTAAAATATAAATTAATGGCCTGCTATTTGAGTTACAATAATAATTACATGTCAATAATTTTCCTACATTTATCTTAAGTGAAGTGAAGTTTTAACAATCTTTTATATATTCTTTCTGAAATTTACTAGAGGAAACCTCTTGCTTTTGGCGGCCTCTAGTGGTCAAGTACAAAAGAAAAAAAGAAGAAGAAGAAAAAAGAAGAACTTGTTGCCATACTTGCCATACGTGGGGCTGCCCGATGAGCCAGCGCTAGCAAGCTAGCGTAGCAGTGGGAACAGAAGCAACACATGCTCCGTCCACACGATAAAGACTGCGAATTAATAAATATGCATCTGGTTAATGTTTGAGTGAATACCTTTCGTGCTTTATACTCAACCGTTGTAGAACCCATCTTTAACCTGAACATCAAATTACTCTGGTAAGTTTAAGAGTTCGCGGATGAATCCTTGGCCTCCGTCTAGTACAGTACTGTGTTATACCTGGGATGAACGCGGTGCAGCGACATTAGCCTGTGTTGCTAGCCACCGAATGCTAGCACAGTGAGCCCAGCTAACCTGATACAGTAGCCACTGTGATCACAACCCGTGAGCCGCCAAGGGCACAGAATAGTTGAATACGTTATTATTATGTTTATTAGCCAATGACGGCTCTCTGGTTTAACAGACTAGACGAATGGCCCCTAAAACCTAGTCGAGCTTGTGGCCTTGGATAACCCGAACTACTGGTACCGTATGCTAACTGGTAACGCACCAGCAGAGTCCGTTATCCTTGTTTACAGGAAATAAACAACTAGGTTAACCTCACTTGTTGGTTAGCCTTTGAGCAATTCATGTGTCGTGATATGTCACTGTGAATACCGTAGTATCGACTCAAGGCCGACGAAGAACGATGGCTTGGCCTTGTTTGCGAACATTTACCTCCTAAAGTAAATATATCTACAGTAATGTGCACGGTTTATTACTCGTGCTTCACTGTATCGACATGACGGAATAAAACCGTTTAATAGCACAGCACTCCTCTATGTATAAGGTTGGGCTCAACTGTAGTATTTATGGGCAATGCGCTTACCGTTAGACATTTTCGAATACCTGGTTGGCTTTTAACTGTTTATTTCCCTAGGCAATGGATCCTGAAAGACAGAAACGAAGAGAAGAAATTCAGAAAGCAATGGGCTTTATTCAGTAAGGAATATGTTTTTCTATCAGTTATTGTTGTTTTTGTTGTGCATAGAAGTGATGGGTTAAATTTCTTATTTATTTATTTGTCCATAGATCTTCATTGCCTTTTCCAGAGCCAGAAACATATGAGGTATTTAATGTTTTCATTAGTGTTTTTGTAAACCCAAAGTTAAGCTCCGTCTTGCAGCCGTCCTAGTTCTAAATGGGCCAAGATTGGTCCTCCAGACTCAGATCTGATTCTTTGGTCCTGATATAGCCCTTCATGGTGCTCTCCACCTTCTTCTCTTTTGTTTTCCGCTCCCTGTTGCACCCGTCGGCCGCCCGCAGGCGTTCCTGACCCAGCTGGTGTGTAACCTGCTGGATGAGGGCAACACTGTGTTCCGCGACGGCGAGTGGAGGCAGGCCAGCCAGCACTACGGGGAGGGTATCAGCGTGGCTCGGTACGCCCAGGCCGAAGCCCTCGTCATCCCCCCAGAGCTGCTGGAGAGCCTGTACGTCAACAGGGCCGCTGCACACTACCACACGGTGAGCCAAGGGGCGGTCGCCTTACCTGACCATGATGCCTTTGTTGCCAGGCAGAACTGGCAAGCCACACCTTTTTGAATGTGAATCTCAGGAGCATACACATTTACATACGCTCTTCTTGTTTTTTACTTGTAGTTTTTATTGCATTGTCCCTGCTGGTAAATAATATACACTACACAAGAATGTACTCCATATTCTGTCCCTAATGATGTGTTCACACAGGAAGCGAAGCCAAGTTTTCGCGCTGCGCTATTACGGGGAAAGTCAATGCAAAGGCGCAACTTTGCATGTATTCGCGCCTTTGCATTGACGGGATGCGCGAATAACGCGATAGACGCGGTGCGAATGAAGCGAAAATGCGAAATCAATTCATTCCCCTATTCACGCGAGTTAACATTTTTGAACTTCAGCGAGAAATTTGCGTGACGCGATAGCCTATCAGCATTTAGATTGTCCGGACGTGACTAACCTGTAGTAGTAGGCTATTGGAGAAATTGAAGATAAAATACAGTAGTAAGCTATCAGAAAAATTAAGGATAAAATAATTGTGGCTGTGTGGACAGCCGGAGTTGTTTGACACAATTAAATATGAGTATAGAGACCAGGGGGAAAAAGGAGATCGCATGGAGGAATGTTAGCGAGGAAGTCAGACTACTGTACCTAGTAACGGTACGTACTGAAAATATGTGATCTTACTTGATTGATCTGTTTGATTGGTACTTTACTATGAACCAAGTTAGTGATAGTAGTGGTCAAGTGATGTCGGCCATGGTTGATACCAGGAAAAAGTCACTTATATTATATTCACGGCTTGTCAAGTGGTTAAACTCGCAGCAGTAACGCGAAGCGAAATGTCGCTTTGCCTCCTGTTTGAACGGCCCATTATAGTACCCTACTGTATGTGTTTGCATCTATTCAGTGTGCTGTCTTTCTCTGTCTCTCAGGGGGAGTATGAGCGTGGCATGCAGGACTGTGACAGCGCGCTGTGCGTGTCTGAGGGCAGTCGCAGGGCCCTGTACCGCAAAGCCCTCTGCCTGAGGGAGCTGGGGAGACTCCGAGAAGCCTATGAGTGTGGCACCAAGTGCCTGCTCACTGCCCCCCACGTATGTTATCAGTGCTAAAGCTGTTGGATGTGCTACCGTCTTAGGGACTTGGTCACGTGCATGTCTTGTACGAAAGGACCTGCACAGTTAGGACTGTGCAATATGACGATGAAAAACGTCTTTTAATATTATGCTCCATTATTTATGTTGTTGTGACGCAAATCACAATCTTTACGGCAATATATGTTAAATAATTTGGAGGCCATGTTTTGTGTGGACTACATGAATAAAGGAGTCTACTCGATAGGCTTTTTAACGCTTTTATTGCACTTACAGTAACGTAACATAACGTAGTGTAGTTGTCTTCAACTCTCCACTGCTGTGTATCTCTCCTTAGCTGAGTTGTGTGTGGCTGTGCTTAATAGCACATGTTAAAGAATTGGCTAGGAAGCAATCCGGGGTATGAGATTTTGGTCATATCGCACAGCCCTAGTTGGAGTTAGGGATGCTATTCTCACTGTACTCCATCCACAATAATCATAATAATGTAAGTACAGGTTAAAGCCAAATGTCTTGTTTTACTATTGTACGCCACAACAATTCACTTAATCATCACTTAAGTACAGTAGATTATCAATCTCTAAGTACTTATAATGACCATTGTGCTCTCCCTTCCAGGACAGGCAGGTCAGTGACCTAGCCCAGGAGTTGGCCAACAAGCTGGGCCTGAAGGTCCGTAAGGCCTACATCAGTCCTCAGACCGAGTCTACAGGTGCAGGAGGAGAGGGTCACAGAGAGTCTCCACCACCCACTGGAGAGGTGGGTGGTGTTATTGCTATATAGAGCTCACTCCCCTCCACTTAAAAGCCACATATCATTCCAGTTGCCATCTTGCTCTAGATGGCCCCTGCACTAATATGTTAACATATTAGTAAAAATGAATTTGAAAATGTTTCTTCTTCAGACTTCCTCCAATGGTCTAGAGTCTTTAACTGACATCGGAGCAGGTATGGCAGACTACACTTCTGCGTGTGTCCAAATCTAATTCGTCCTTTTCTTTAACAGCTGTTTTCTTCCCTCTTAGACGACATGTCTAGCGCACAGTGCATCCCCGCGCCGCTAGCCACGCCCATCCCCGTCAGCGACGACCCCGCCACCCCTGTGGTGTCCCCGTGCGCCGACCTATCGGAGAGCCCCAGCAGCCAGGGCCTGCCCCCGATGCCTTACTCCGTGCCCGTGTCGGAGCACATGGACGACTGCGGCAGCAGCGTCCTCAACGAGAAGCTGGAAAGCCTGCTGGACTGCATCCCTAAAAAAGTCAGTGAGGTGAGAGGAGGGAAGGACATTACACAGGCAGTCTATTAGTTGTTAGCAAACTCTCTGAGCCTTCACCTGTAACAGGAAGTTTGTTAATAGCAACCTCCCTCCCCATTTTATTTGCATTTTGAAAAAACTATCTTATGCACCAACAATCTAGAAACTTGTTTGTACAGAGCATCTCTCAGATTGTCTCTGGTTACCACAAGCGCACTTTATCAAGGTATTGACAAATGCAGTTATGTTTAAAAGGTATAAGTCATTCTGGAGAAAGCTTGTGGATATTTGAACTGAAACTGAAAGACCTCGCCCTTCAGGGTGCTGCCTCAGAAGCTCCGCCCCACACGTTGCGTTGTTGTGTTGAGTAGAATCATCAGAACGGGCAGTTGGCAGGCCACGATATATTTGACAATGAGTGTAGGCTTATTAACAATTAACAATCGCTTCCAGTACCTTAACCCTCCAACTGTCCTCCAACTGAACCGGGTCACTGGGTCATTTTGACCTGGTGCACTCGCCAGTAGCGGGCGCCAACATCAACACGGACATATGACGTTCTGCAGTTGACTTCCTTTTGCTGGTAGTCTGCTGAAAGGCCTTAGGACAAGTCACATTGACATAACTATTTTTTTTTCATAGAATGACCCCTTTAAAGTAAATGTCAAATCCATGACTTGTAACAAATATCACACACACAGACACACCCTGCCCATTATGCTGTGTTTCCTAAATACCTGTCCTGTGTGTTCTCCACTGCCCAGAGTCCAGTCCAGGGTGCTATCCCCACCAACCTCCCCAACACCGCTGTGGGTCTGCGCCCTTCATACTCCCCCACCCTCCCCGCCCCCTCCCCCCAGCTGCCCCCTGCCTATTTCAGCTCCTCTGTCAGCCAGTTGTCCTCTATGGAGCCCTACGCCTCACTGGCCCAGAGGGACCAGGGCTCGACTCAGGCGCGGGACGCACTGGGTGCTTATTCCCCCGTACCTGGGGATGGAGAAGACAGGACAGGCGGGCTTGACTCTTTGTCTGAGTACACCCTGCCAGGTAAGTAAACATGTGATGCCTCTTTATTTTGTATTGTGTTAGTCGGCCCGCCTCATGTTCTAGATGGCTCCCAGCTCCACCCATTCTAATGAATGGGTTGTTGTCAGGCTTCTCCGAGCAGGGAGACGTCTAGAGGATGCAAGGCAGTGGGCTTCCAGGACCAGGGTTGGGGACCATTTATTTATCTGTGCAATTTGAGATTATAGTTGTCACTCTGTTGATGAGATTGGCACGCTAAAATACCCACATCTGTCCTGACAGTTACAAATACCACAGTGAAGTTTGTTTCTTCTTCTGATGTCCTTGTACCGTTTCTCACCAGGGGGACGAGTGTCTCACAGCTTCATACCTGGGATACGCAACCACAACGCTGCTCACACGGTTAGGACACAACACACACACTACAAGGTTAAGGTTAAAGCAAAAGTTTGTTATTAATGTTGAGCATTATATGATGGTTTCTATCAGCAATCAATCTCCACTAGCTCTGTTCTCTTGTATGCCTGTTGCAGTGTAATTTTTATGTAAATTAAAATACAAATCTTGCATTACATTTTCTTTAACCCTCCTTTTGTCGTCCGGGTCAAACTGACCCAATGCAGTACCTCTTTGTGGCAGATAGAAGGTGCCAATGCTAATTCTACAGCTTACACAGACATGACACAACAAGGTAGTGTGTTTGAAACCCGAGGACAACAGGAGGGTTAAAAGACACAAAAAAACGAACAAATACATAAAGAAATATATACAGACGGCACTGACAAAAAGAACTACACAATCAGGTGGCGCCATTTGGTGGCATAAGAATGCGTTTGAAACCCCAAGGACAAGAGGAGGGTTAAGTAACTAGAGTAATATCTGTCCTGTCTTTATTCCCGTCTATCAGAATGGTCCATCGGGGACCAACCTGTCTCTCCTCTCCAGGAACCCTCTGGCGGCCACCCATGAGTTCCGCCAGGCCTGCCACGCCTGTTACAGTCGTATAGGTGGGCCCCCAGTACTACTACTGCCCTTGTCTTATCTGAGCCTCTGTAGATTGTATCGCACCCAGGAACATGTGCTTATGGCTGTAAAGAAATGTATGTCCAATATGCCATGCTCAAACACTGACTGCCCCCGTCATGCTCAGTGATTTGATCTCCAATATGTTCATTGTGGGCCCAATATCTTAGATATGTTTTTATTTATTCATAGAAGCATGCCTCTTAACAGTGTAGTTGTCCTGTCCCAGGCCCATGGGTGATGGACTACCAGTATCTTAACAGTGTAGTTGTCCTGTCCCAGGCCCACGGGTGATGGACTACCAGTATCTTAACAGTGTAGTTGTCCTGTCCCAGGCCCACGGGTGATGGACTACCAGTATCAGCCGGAGGCGGCCCACCGCTGCAAGAGAGACGTGCTGCTGTGTCGCCTCAAAAACACAGATGACCCCACCTGGAAGAGGGTACGGCCGCGACCTGCACGAAACAACTTCCTGGGAGCCTTTGTGCTCTGTAAAGGTGTGTGTGAGGCACTTGTGATTGTCAGTACTGATCAAGTTTGAATTATTTGTTGATTTAAGATAATACAATTAGGTTACTTGACCAGCAGAGAAAGATGCTTGACCTTCTTGAAGTAACTGTCCATGAAGGTGTATGTATACATGCCTGTATGAGGAGGGGTAGAGATGAAGTAACTGTCCATGAAGGTGTATGTATACATGCCTGTATGAGGAGGGGTAGAGATGAAGTAACTGTCCATGAAG
>JAODUG010000011.1:185256-202951 GCA_027564795.1 Aphredoderus sayanus
CCACACAGTAGAACAACCACACAGTATATACCATACAGTATATACCATACAGTAGAACAACCACACAGTATATACCACACAGTAGAACAACCACACAGTAGAACAACCACACAGTAGAACAACCACACAGTATATACCATACAGTATATACCATACAGTAGAACAACCACACAGTATATACCATACAGTAGAACAACCGCACAGTATATACCACACAGTAGAACAACCACACAGTATATCTGACCACACCTGTTTAATTCTGTGCTCCCTCCTGCAGCGTTTGTCATCTACAGCTTCCTGAGCCTCTGCTATGAATACCTTGGTGGGGAGAGTGCTATTATGGCTGAGATCACAGGCAGACCCATTGAGTAAGTCCTTCTCTGACTGTGGCTCTTCCTGTGTAGATACACTGGAGTTCTCAACGTGAACTAACTAATGGATTATTCCCCAAAGGCTCTATAGAGTAGTGCAGTTAAATGCAAGTGGTAGCTAGAACTAGCAATAGAAGCAGGTTATTGGCATGTTGATTTCCTAAGCATGAATTACCCTTTTTATCATGTCGGCTCCCATCTTAGGATGAGCCTTCATGGCCAATGTGGACTTGAGGTGCATCTATTTCTGTGTGTGCGCCTCTCCTAGCAATAACTGTTGTTGTCTAGGTCCAGTTGTGTGTATGGCACGTGCTGTCTCTGGGGAAAGGCCTATTCCATAGGCTTCCTGCGCTTCTGCAAGCAGGCCACTCTGCAGTTCTGCGTGATCAAACCCCTCATGACCACCATCACAGTTGTGCTGCAGGCCTACAGGAAGTACAAGGATGGAGACTTTAAGTATGTGCACCCAACGTTTTTATATGTAATGTGTGTGTGTGTGTATAGTCATTCTTAAACCATTGTGTGCATTCAACTGTTGACATCTCTTCACCTACTATCCCTCCCCACCAACAGTGTTGCCAGTGGCTACCTGTATGTGACCATTATTTACAACATCTCTGTCAGCCTGTCTCTCTACGCACTCTTCCTCTTCTACTTTGCCACCAAAGACCTCCTCAGCCCCTACAGGCCCATGCTGAAGTTCCTCTTGGTCAAGTCAGTCATATTCCTCTCCTTTTGGCAGGGTGAGCACACACACACACACACACACACACACACACATGCACACACCATATACTGCCTGCTATTTCCTTCTGCTGCTATTCATTTGAACTTAAAGCATTAGGGATAATGCTGCGTTTATTATGTTTTTCTCAGGCATGTTACTGGCCATCCTTGAGAAGTGCGGTGCCATCCCGACCATCAATTCTGAAGAGGTGTCTGTAGGCGAGGGGACCGTTGCCGCCGGTTACCAGAACTTCATAATCTGCATAGAGATGTTCTTTGCTGCAGTGGCCCTGCGGCATGCCTTCACATACACAGTCTACATGGACAAGAGACTGGACTCCCAGGGTGAGTCAGGGAGTCACACCTGTGGTGTTGATGTATAATATAAGGTATCTTGCGGTTGATTTTTCTTTATTTTTTTAAAATATTTTTCTGTCTTCAGACACTCCATCCGCATCCATATTCTCTTTGTACATGTAATTTAGCGGTTTCATTCTTACATTTTTACCTCCCTTGATCATAAAGCTATATGCTCTTGTGGTTTATTTCACGGTCTTGTATAACCTTCCAACTTTACTATAACATGCAGCATTGGGCAACTTTTCATCTTGTCTTTCTACATGTATACTGTATACCTTCCTTTCCTTCTCTCTGTCTTACACGCCTTGTTTTTCAATGTCTTGTTCTATGCTGCACTAAAAAGGACCTGTTCCTACATATGGAGAGTTTGGTAGGTCAAATCCCGCTCTTTCCTGCCTGTTTGTTTTGTTCGCATTTGAGTAAACTGTATATCCTCTGTGTCTCCCGTTACATTAGCCCTTAACCACTGGCTCAGAAGGCCATACGGGCGTGCTGTTTTATATTGAACCCTCCTGCTGTTCTCAAACTGAACCAATGCACTAGCTCTTTGTGGCAGATAGAAGGTGCCAATCCCAATTCTACAGTTTACACAGACATATGATGTGCACTGCTGGCACAGCAAGGTAAACCATAGGAGGGTTAAAAGGCATGGGATAAATAAATAAATACACACAGCACTGACACATGGGACTGACAACAGGTGGGACTGACAACAGGAGGGTTAAATATTATTGTTATTTATTTTTGGTGTGTGGCTGTAATTAATTATTCTAACATGTTTCCTGCTGTCATGCTATGCTAACACTAATTGGATCCCCTGTCAATTCCCCTGATGATAATAATAAACGTTATTTATATAGCAAATCAACGTGTTTTACAATTGAAGACATTTGAAAAACAAAGGATGAAGTGGTGAAATGAATAAATAAAGGGAATAAGTAACGGATGAGATAAAAGCCATACAAATAACAAGAACCATTCCCTAGAGGCATATTTTCTTTGTCCCCCTACCTTGTCCCCTCTTAATGAACTCTTCTAGTTGTATTTACCTGCCCTACACGTCAGCTACTAGCGGCGTTTACGCTACCTGCCCTAGCCAAATCTGCTAGCAGTACTTTGCCTGCCCCTAATCGATAACAAACATTAACCCCCCCTTATTCCCAGGCCGCCATGCTCCCATGAGCATTTCCAGCAGCCTGAAGGAGACCATGAACCCAGGAGACATGGTCCAGGACGCCATCCACAACTTCTCCCCGGCCTACCAGCAGTACACCCAGCAGTGCACCCTGGAGCAGGGGGCGCCCGCGGCCCTCTCTCGCTCGCTGAGCTCCTCTGGCGGCTACAGAGACACTGAGAAGACCCTACTGCTCAGCTCCGATGACGAGTTCTAGACACACACACAAAGCTCCCCTGGAGATATACACACTTGGCTGCCTTTATTTCCACTAGTGTGTGCTTATTCCCTGGAGATGCTGGAGACAACGGGCAGAGGCTAGTGTGTTCTGCGATGCTGAGACGCCCTTGTAGGAGCAGGAACTCCTAGCAACACCGTATATTCCTACATGCAGATAAGATAATTGTTTTCCGTCAACTCTGGCAGCTTTACTGTTCTAGCTGACGTTTCCAGCTCAGCAGCTGCAGGAGAGTCTGGGAAGGGAGGACGTCATCCTTGCCTTGATGTTTAGCTTCCCACTGCAGGGCCACAGTGGGAGCGGCACAAGACGGAGAGCGGCGATGCAGCCAGGACTGTCTCATCACATACAGTCCTGATTTTATTACATTTTACATTGTTTTGCCATCTCAAAGCCTGTTGTATAGAAAATGATGTCACACTCACATTATTTTCTTTAGTTGCTGGGCAAAGGCATCACAATGATGTTTCTTTCTTTAGATAACATTTAAATCTGTAGGTTAACAGTAGGTTAAAAGTACAATAAAGACAGTTGTTATAAGGCCCATTCTGTTTTATTTTTTCAAAACGTAATCGTCATCACATTTCTTATATTGCAAAATGCTTAATGTATAACCATTATGTTAGCATAATGTGGATGTTATATAATTGGTAAGTTATTTAATTACACACATTAACTTATGAGATCATTAGAATGACTCATTTCCTTTTGAAATCCAGCCATCATGATGACTGTACACCACCAAGCACTGAACATTAGAGGGCAACAAAGAGACACACATTCTCTCTCACACAATTTGTTATCTACAACATCCAGATGTTTGTCTGGTATGTCTAACAGCAAAAGAATTCTCTGTGGAAAAGGTAGTCTAAATCAATTTGGTCTGTGGTGTTTTTCAGAAAGTGTGTCTAGTCCTTAGATGTTAAGCCAATACCCACGAGGAATATGTTTTAACAAGTTTAACTTATTGAGTTTGAACACAAAATGATGTGTTGAGTTTTGTCTGGTTGAGTCAGTTTGCCTTTTTCTACAGTTGAAAGGTCCCTCATGCAAGTTAGTTGTTCTACCTGTGTGCTAGGTTGTGTAATCTGAAGGGACCTGTATCTGATTTGGATAACTTTTTATCATTTACATGTGACTCCAGGTGTGACATCATTTCTACATTGTAGCCAATCTTTGATCTATCCTCCCAGTCAGGTGGCCAATCAAGTAATGGCTTGCTAAAGTGCAGTTGAAACTGAATGTTTAGCTTCAAGGGAGAAAGGTTTGTTGACAGTTGGCAAACTGTTATTGTTGAGGTTGGAGTCTGTTTCCTTTATGAACTCCCTGACCATGATAACCATTCAGTAATACATCCAGGAATCTGGTCTGGAGGATTCCCCTCTGAATTGCTTAGCCAATGTAAGGCTAGATAAGCTCCAACATTGCCCATTTCTGTTCAGTGCACTCAACAAATGACAAGAAGTTCACAGATTTCCTAATGATTTATCTTCAACCCGGTGGACAATATAACCTAAGAACATATTTTAGTCTATTGCTGTACCTTTTGTTAGATAAAGTATGAATATTGTACATGGTATACTAGAAATTATTTGGTAACTGATGTTTTAGGTGCTGATGTTAAAATAATTCTGTATGGTGTATAACTGGTGTAAGACTTTATAAATATGTATTATTTTAATTACCTTTTTTCTTTCAAGTTATTTGAATATTACAAAGCTGCTCATAGAACACATGTATTTTATGTAAATGTTCAGACAGAATTGTTAAGTATAATGAGAAATAAGAGATTTAGTTTTGTCCTTTTAAGGTTGAGTATAACTAACTTGGAGAAAATGCAAGCTCTGCCTCTACGATTTGCTTCTCATCACAGTACTACATATAGTCTAAGATAAACATAAACCATAAAATTCCTCTCATTGCTAACATTTGCAGCTCCACAGTTATGGAGTTTTTAAATATTTGCTTCCTGAATATAGTTGTGTGTTTCTCTTTATACAGACCACATCTGTACGTTCTCTTATCTTCAGACTCTGGGGTCTACCTTCATTGAGATAAAATGTCTTGGGCATATTCAAAATTTGGAAATATTTCAGAAAATGGGCTGACTCAATTGGGGGAGTATGTATTGGCCAGAGAAAAAAGAAAGGACAGGTCCCTGTACCACAATTACAGTGATGCTGTGAATTTGGCTGAAAGATGTTCTGGCACACATACACACAATACATATGGGAATAATAAGTGCATAATGTGAGCCAGCCAGAAGTGGCATTGTCAGCATGAACCCCTAATTTAAGTAATGTGTATGTGTAGCAGACTCATTTGACTGTTTGTTCGATCCTATGTGTTCATTCACGACCACCACACTGGTTTATGTACAATATATACAACATTTATTTTAATTATTAATATATAAAATAGACAATGTACTTAAATTTTTACCATTGAAAAAATACATGTAATAAATACAAAGACCATCTTGTTTTGCAATATTACAAAACATCCAGCACAAATTGACAGATTTGAGACAGATATTACTGAGAATAAATGCTATGCAACATCTCTTACTGATATAGCTAAATATATGCCTCTTATGTCTGAAGGAGTATTTGCCAACACAATATAATGTGTCACATCGCCTGCTTTGAAATCATATTGCTAGCACTAGTCAACGACCTAGTTCCCTCACTCAACACCAGCCTACTGGATCTTAGCTAGCACAGGTTCACTATAATAGAACAGATTAAGGTTTTCATGTGAATTAAGCACCACATCGCACCAGCCTCTTCACGCAACACGTTCTTTGATCACTTTCTCTTCCCCTTCTCTATCAGCTCCTCTATCTTCTTTCTACAACTTCATATTTCTGCCTTTCTTAAGAATTCTTCCCCTTCAACTGTCTGAATCTCACCTGCCAATTCAGCAAAGACCTTATTTTTCCATAAATAACAAGCATACACATCATTATCACCTTGGTACTTAAATAAAAACAAACAATCTCCCTACGAGAAACTACAACTGATTCAGAACAAGCGTGGCAAACACGCATACAGAAAATCATCATACAGCAACAATGGCCATTAGCTTTTAGCATATTTCTACACAGCTTTTCCATAACAAGTTAATTTTAAAGATAATTTTGGAAAGTAATAATAGTAATCGTCGTCACTCAGTACAATAATTAAATGTGAGAATATCCCCAAACTAGTCATACACAAGTACGTTTGAAAACATAACGTCACAGCACTCGTTAGCTTGTCTTTTTGTAATATCTATTTTTAAATACAAATAAAATATAGAATATAGCTCTGGTAAATGTCGCTCAACATTTTTGTCTCTCGTCGTCAGTACATACAAACATTACAAAAGAACAAACAAACTAAACATATAAAGGAATGTAGGAGTAGAGTTTGCATTGACTTAGCGTAATTCCTACCAGACGCAGCTCTTGATGTTTCAATGCATATGCCAGCAGAATGACCAACATCTGTCCTTGGAAAGCGACCACATACAGAAAAAGTGTCATTTTCAAATCACAAAGCCACTACAGACAGTAACACAGTAAAGCACAGTAACGCCTATGGAATGCGAATAGAGCACAGTGCATTACAGCTCAGACAACACTAGACTCCATAGAACTCAAGAAAAGAATGTGTGGTCATGAACTTTCTAGCATGACTGCCTTCTTTTTTTTTTTTTTTTTTTTTTTTAAGACCTTCCCCCTCCACCATCCTGTGCATTCCTTCACCCCTCTCAAGTCCATGGACTGTTTTCAGGTAGAAGACACTAAAAAGAATGAACCATTCACTGACACATCTCAACTCAACAGCTCGCAGGTGTCACCTGCCGAGGGCCTTCGGCAGGGCTGCTGCCCGGCACGACGCCCAACCAGGCTGTGTGGCGGGACATGCACCATGCGTGCTGTGAGAGGAGGAGCGCTGGGAATGCAGACCCTGGAGCCCGGGGAGCCCAGGGACCCTGGAGTCTGGCCCCGCGGTGGTGTGCCTGCAGCGTTACCAGGAGGAGTTGGGTGCTCGTGGGTGAGCGCTGGACTCACTGTGACTGACCACGGATGCACAGGTGTTCATAAGTGCTCATCATCTCTTCCTCCTATTCTTTTGCAAGTGTTCTGTTTGTAAGCATGTGTGCGTGCGCGTGTGTGTGGGTGTGTGTGTGCGCTTGTATGCGTTGCACCCCCCCCCATCCCCAGTCCAGTCCCATCCCCCACCTACGAGCCCCCCTGCTCTCTCTGCTGCTGGGGCTGCTGGGGGCTCTTGACGATGGTGATGACCGAGGCGGTGTTGAGGCGCGGGGCGGTGGCTATCAGGTTGCCCCCTCCGGACTCCAGGCCCCGGGCGAACCTCTGCAGGGCGGCCAGGCGGGCCCCCAGGCCCTCCAGCTCTCGCCGCATGCCGGCGTTCTCCGCGCCCAGCCTCTCCACCTCGCGCTGCAGCTCCTTCTTCTGCTGCTCCAGGGCCTCGCGCTGGGACACGCGCTTGACGCGGCAGCTGGCGGCGTAGCCCCGGTTCTTCAGCGTGCGCCGCCGCTGCTTCAGCTTCTGCACCTCCTCGCGGGACAGGCCGCGCAGGTGCAGGTTCAGCTCCCGCACCGACAGGGACATCAGCTCACTGTCCGACAGGATGGGCACGTTCTCACCACACTCCCGCTTCACCTGGGCGGGACAGTGGAGGGATACGTGTGTCACAAAGAACCACTTCCTGGTTTGCTTATAGCATGCATACACACAGTAACATATGATGGATGTGACACGTTTCCAATGATCCCAGAGCCACATACAGGCAAAGCCAAGGACTTCACTGCACGTCATTATCCTTATCCATTATCCTTACAACAACAACAACAACAACAAGAGTTAGTCACTGCTTACCTTCAAGGCTTTGCTTGTTCTTTCTGAAGTCATGGTTCCACAGATTCAGACAATCTGGAAGAATTAGAAGGAGGACACTCATGTTATGCGGAGTCTAAACATTCCCCTCCTCATTCAAAAGACGTCACGCAAGACAGATCCACCACGCTACTGAGAAAGTGGTATTCCAGTAAAGATGATTTGATATAATAAAAAAAAGGAAAGGGAAACTTGTGGTTTCAAAAGAGGTAGTTTCTTTTTCGCCTGCCTTGACCAGCGAGGCGGAAGTCGGCGTCCACCCAAGAGTTGCTCAAAGCAGGTGTTGCTTTATCCACATCCCTTAACACTTCCTCTTATCAGTTATCACAACCAACAGGCCAGTCTACTGTTCACTCCTAGTCTGCAAGTAGGCTTATAATGAAACCAATAAATACAGTACAGTATTACAACATGAAAAACAAAAACATCAAGCTACATGATAAAACTGTTCACATATTAATTAGTACTTACTAACCTACATGTATACCAGGATTAGAAATGCTTGCATGTTTAAATATTGTAATGATCAAACCACATGGGTATATTATTCTACTGTTACAATTGTACTGTTACAACCAGTACATACTGCTGTCAAATGATAATGCAGATTTAAGTTTCTTATTTTTTCTATAGTTATTTATAACTTATCCATTCCAAGTAGTTATTTTTATAGTTAAGGTGTGAGCGTTATAACACAAACGTTTCCTTAAAACAGCTCCAGTTGTATGTCCTGCGTTTAGCTCTGCCCAGCTTGCACTTCCCGAAATATGTGGGATGGATAGTTCCTGCTAAGGACAGTCCAACCACGAGATGCGGTGCCGTGCCCAGACTGTCCCCAGGCTCGTCTTTTTAAAGAACACTTCCCAGAGGTTCTTAAGATGTCTAGGCACAGCAGGCAAATTAGCCATTTGGACAGGGCACACGTAGGCATGAAACCATTGAACCTGTGCTAATTGAGAAGTGGTTGTTTCATGAAGTCAGAGTGATTCAGCAAGAACAACCCCCCCCCCACTGTGTCACTCCTCACAGCACTACCCTGCAAGGCCATCATGCTGCACTGCATTCATTATTCTATGTCACCAATAATAATAATAATAATAATAATAATAATAATATTATTATTTGAGCCCAGACTTCCAAACCCCTGTAACAACAGTGTGCCAGGGTCATGGCCTGCTTCATAACCGTGTTGTAGTGATAAAAAACATGTCGACTATGGACTCGGGTTGTTACCCGTCCAGCCACCCGAACACAAACACGATAGTTTCCCCAGCAGGAGTGTTCCCCACCAGCCACCATGTCCTCGCAGGGAGGAGCATGCTACACTGTGTAGTAAACAGCCGTCACACGTCAAGTGCGCCAGACATCCATTTTAGCAAGGCTTTAAATAGTCCAGTTGAGATATGTACAGCATACAGCAGACACCTGGCCCCGCCACGTGAATGTTTGGGCTAAACACAAACTAAAGATATGAATATGAGCCACAGCATCTGGGATATGTCTGCTTAGATTGGCTAAAACACAACGACATGCTGCTAGCAGTGTAGCCTGCCAGCTAGCATGCTAACAGATAGCAGCGCTACTCACCGTCCTGGCCGCGCGGCGTCAAACCAGCTCTCGGGTGGCTTGTATGTTGTCGGTAAATAAGGAAACACGATGTCTGTAACGTGTAACACGGCGATGTGTTTGCTGTATCAACGCGAGTATAGCGACGATATGTATATATATCCGTCCGTCCGTCCGTCCGTCCGCCTTTTCCCGGAATTGCTGTGCTCTTTGAGGTTGGATTCTTTCATTCATAAAAAACACAGCAACAATGACGTAAGGCCAAAAGAATGAGGGCGGATCCTCCCCGCCCCCACAGCGTACTCTGGAAAGATGTAAACAAGGAATCCCTATATCCCAGAACTTTTCCATGACCGTGCCCCATGTTTATCCCCCTTGACATTTCCAATATATAAGTTGTTGACAGAGACAGAGATTTGTACATGCGTGGTGATGTTAGGGTCTAATTTCAGGCATAAATATGCTTTTCCAGTTGCCTACACTTATTTAAAATACAGTATAAGCCTACTTTTAAATTGTCCTAGAAATAAACTACTACTTCAAAATCTACTCTAGACAAATAAAAACATTGACGGTAGGGAAACAAATTGTTTACTTGAAGTTTCCTTTCACCTAGGGCTAAACTTTAAATCCTATCTTAGGCAGCCTAAATAATACCAGGACATAACTTGGTTATACTGTATTATATATTTTATGCGACAGTTGCCTATACCCCACAGTCACCTTCCTGGAAAAAGTTATATTTAGTAAATCTTACAAAATATTTTGATACGTAGTTGTTTTTGTGTAAAACACAACATCAGATCTACCTATCCATGACATAAACAAAGTAAAATAATTGTGTCCACATTTCCTAATTGCTTCCTCACAGCCAGCCTATGACGAGCACTTTCTATTCAATTTAACTGTTGGATTAAAGGTATTGCCTAAGTCATTGTGGAGAAAGCTTAAGGCTAAATATTTGAATTTTAGCCCAAACTCTGCTAGGATTTTGTTGTGTGCGGTCTGCACAACTTTGTTTGTGTTCCTATACAAGGAGCCTGGGCTGTGTAGAATAATTATTTTTCAGCACGCACAGAGAACGCGCAGTGTATTAGTTTATAATCACTTAATTTACATAGGCAATACTTCTATTTTCTATAGAGATAGGCAATACTTCTATCCACTATCTCTACAGATGTAAAGCACATGTTTATTGCATGCTCATTGAGGTGTTTTTCGGTTGGCGACATGGAGCCTACCTGCTATACCTTCTCTCCAGCGGTAGAGGGCAAGCTTTATTCTTTGTTACGCTAGCAATTGACCCTTGTGCCAGTAGTACAACGCGCATGCTCATTCGGGAAGTGACCTCTGACTGTCGCAGGACCTGTGTTGCATGCTGCTAATGCTAGCAGGCTCACTAGCAGGGAAGCAGCGTTAAAGCACACTACGCCGATAGTATACTCATCTTACCGGCTCAGCAACTCACACGCAGTCCTTGCTTATATACCCTGGAAGTGAAAGGCGTGTGTACCGGGAGACATGGCCGAAATAGAAGAGCTTTCCCCCGCTGCAGGCCCTGTCGCCACCCGGCCCCCCGACGACGAGATAGAGGAGGACGACGACGAAGAGGTATTACCGGTGAAATGACAGACAAATGAAAATACCGATTAGCTGCTACGCTGACTGCTTATATGCCACGGTTGTTATCTAATAACGGTTTAATGTTGCAACGTTAGCAAGCTAGCTAACGTGACCGTTTCAGCCTATGAACGCTAGTACTGTACGTTAGTGTACTGTACATGTGCGGACCAACATTGACCCCTACATGCCTAGAAATTTATGTTTAACCTTTTTCTGCCGTGGCCTTGTACAAAGCATATGGACATATTGTTTAACAAGACAACTGTATTAATATAATATATGTCGTGTGAATTCTCTGTCCCCCCGCCAGTTGGACGAGACCCTGGCAGAGAGGCTCTGGGGACTAACTGAGATGTTTCCTGACACCGTGCGAAATGCTGCCGAGGTGTCTGCGCACTGCTCTGTTTCTTTGGCAAAGAAGTTATACAGGTGAGGTTACTTTACTGTAAGATAGCCGAACCAACAGTATTGACATGTAGCCAAATGTAACTACTCATTGAGAATTGACTATGGTGTCTGCCTTGTCAGTTTCTCCCGCTCAGCGCTTTGGGTGGGCACTACCTCCTTCATGATCCTAGTGCTGCCTGTGGTGTTTGAGACAGAACGGCTACAACTGGAGCAGCAACAGCTGCAGCAACAGAGACAGGTGTGTGTTTGTGTGTGCACATGCATTCCATGCTCACTGAGAAGCTACACAGTTAATATTAGCAATATTTAGCAAGACATGGCACCAGTGCGACCAGCATGAGATTTGATCAGTCGGATGCAGGAAGGTGTTAGCCTCGCGTGACCATCCTGATCTCGCAAGCTTCAATGTATTTTCGCTGCGAGAATCAGTCTGGAAAGGTCTGGTTCGTTGGTCTGAGTGGTTGAAGTTATGGTGACAGACAAATGGTTTATCCAATAAAGTCACAAGATGTTTATGACAGAAACCGCCCTAAACAAAAGATGGACTTGTGAAACAATCCATCTGGCATGTCAGGTTAGGAAGGTGTACCTCGTCTGATTCCACCAACCTTTCTCTCCTTCCAGATCCTGCTAGGACCCAACACGGGGCTGTCGGGTGGCATGCCTGGTATGATGCCCCCAGCCCCGGGCAAGATGTGACGAAGACAGTTGTCCAACACAAACCCAAGAGCTGCTGTTAGTGGTGAAGATGGGCAGCTCTCAACTAGAGATGGAGAGACACAGAGGAAAGGGGTATAATCGGAAGAGAAGCATACAAATAAAACCTGTACCCTATGTCCAGCACCGATGCGCGGCCAAACAGATGAGTCTGTTTGGAAGTCTGGCAAGAAAGAAAGGAGCATTGAGTGGATCTCGTGACCTGGGTGTTGCTGTGTAATATGTCCCCCTATCTCACTGTCTCTCCTTACTCTGACATCCTGCAGAGACTGACTCCCAGGAGCACTGTCCGGGTCTCTTTTTTTTTTATATACGTATAGTGATATATAATGTGTTTCTAAGGGGGTGGCCGGTGAAGGCGTACCCTTCTAAGTCATTGGGCTGTATAAGCTAGAGGTTATAAATTGTATGTCAGTGTTTTCAGTCTGAAGAGTGTTCATGTTGACGAGCTACATCGGCCGTCTGACTTGGAAAGGTCTTTGTTCAGTATCAGAGCTATTTGCTGGTTTCAATTCCATATGGAACGTCTGAAGTGCTTTGAAGATGGCACTGGTCGGTCATTCTGTGTAGTACAAGATGACGTCCCAGTGCTAAATCACACAGCTTTTCAGAGAACTTCCTACTCACTTTATAATTGCAGTACTTGTATTGACATGTAATCATTTTCATAAATTTTCACCACAGATGCCAATACTTGGCTGCCACGTTTTACTTTTTCAGCTGCTGCTTTGCACTATAATTGTGTTGTTGAATGTAAATTACGTAGTGCGTATGATGATTACTAACAGAATCTGACGGGGTCATTTTTACTAGTTTCTATAGTAAAGATATTGTCCTATAAAGTGAATGCCAAGAGTATAGCCTTGAGACCGAGCCTACTCAACAATGGTGCAAACTGCACGTTGAAATGTCTTCTCAATACCCTAGTTAGATTTGTACATGTTTGTTCTACACGTTTTAGGTTTCACTGTAGATGTGTTTGTCGATTAATCTTCGGTCCAATGCTGGTAATTTGTGTACCATTTAAAAAATATGGTAAATCCTCATTGTACAAAATGATGGAATATTGGAGGTATGTAATTCTCCATCAACAAAGCCATAATTATATTGTCTTTGTGTCATATAAAGTTCATGTTAAAATATACAACCATAAAATTCAGTGAGTTAAGACAACGTAGCGCAATGATTTTGTAATAAACATTGTATTGTACATTATGACCCCTGATCACTAGGATGTTTTTCTGTTAACTCATTAGAATATAGTCTCTTCTCTGCTCACTGAGCAAATCCATGTATGTACATCTCCACTGACTGAATGCACTAATAAAGACATAAGCCTAAATGAAACAAAATACTTAATTTTTCCCCTCCTGATTATGCGAGGTAAAACAATCACAATTTCAACATTGTCACAACATGAACAGTGGCATCCACAGACAAGCCGTTAACGGTGTTGGCTCAGTGACTGACCTACGGTGAAATGCTGCCTTGGAAAGGACTAACATGTTGAAATGCAACGAAGTGCTTCTGCCTGGAATTAATAACTCAACGAAATTGGCCAAATTGCTTTTACCATTAACTAACCAGATATTAAATATTAATCAACAATAACAGTATGTTCTTTACTATTAAATATTCAACGTGTAATTTGATCCAATCAGATACGGGCACGAGACACGCAACAGTCCCGCCAGACGGGCCGAAGCAGAGAGGCTAAGACATACACTGGCCTGCTGCCATTAATAGTTTACTATTTAACTTGAATGCACGACATCTTGTTTAGGAGAGTATTATTTTACTATCGTTGTGACGGCAGTACAGTAGTTTGGACATCAGCGTGTACCGTTAGCTAGGTAAGGAAAGTACTTATAAAACGACTTCGCTGCTGGTTGCTTATTAACAGTAAAGAAAAGCTAGCAAACCTGCCAGTTGACACTTCCTTACCAATAAGGCCACAGCTAAAGTTAACATGAAGGTGGCAGAGGATCAGGTTGTAGAAGATGATGCTGCCTACCAGGACGACGAGGTGAGACCATAGGACTGTAAGAACGGCAGATAGGCTAGAGTACTGGAAGACATGGGTCCTGCGGCATTTCTGGAAGATCATGGCATGTAGAAGGGGATGGCACTCATGCCAGGGAATCTTTATTAATAAAGCAATGTACAATTAGAATAGTTTTTGTCTCTGGACTGGTAACAATTAGCCACAATATTATTTATAACTATTCTATAATATATCAGACATTCAATGTTGAGCCACTGATAGAGAAGTAAGAGAGGAATCCCTGTAGCCAGTTAGATGCCATGCCTGTATATTGATCTACTAGTGGGTTTGCGCTTGTGAGAGAATATTCTCAATTGGTAGTACACTCTATGAAAAGTACCTGTACTTTATTGTCTGAGTGTGTGCATACATACACTTTGTCTCTCCCGACAGGAGTCTTTCTTCCAGGACATCGACCTCCTCCAGAAACATGGAATTGTAATTGTATCAACCAAGCCAAATGTTACTTCTGTAAAATGCACACACAGCAAGACAGGAATTCTACCTTCCTACAGTGTGTCTCGCCTCTCATCTCTATAGAACATGGCAGACATCAAGAAGCTTAAATCTGTGGGCATCTGCACAGTGAAGGGGATCCAGATGACTACTCGCAAAGCTATGTGCAACATCAAGGGCCTGTCAGAGGCAAAGGTGGAAAAGATTAAGGAAGCTGCTGGGAAGATGCTAGTAAGAAAATAATGTATTTTATGTACAACCCATATTTACTTTCGGATCCCTCTGTTACTGTACCTAATTACATGCATCTGTAACTTACTCAATGTAACTAAATCAAAGTTGTATGTGTTGATGTTAATCGTGTTACTTGTTGTCTTATAATAGACCAACGGTTTCCAAACGGCGTTTGAATACAGTACGAAAAGGAAGCAGGTGTTCCACATCACTACTGGGAGCCAGGAGTTTGAGTTAATATTGAAGCCCACATTCTCACCTGTACACAGTTGATGTGTAGATATGTTATGGGTGCAACATCAACCCCAGCTTCCAGCTATATGCATAATTTAACATCATAAATACCTCTGTAATAAAGTTAGTATTATTATTCTCTTTCATGTCTGCAGTAAGCTTTTGGGTGGAGGTATGGAGAGTATGGCAATTACAGAGGCATTTGGAGGTCAGTAGACATCTCAATATGTGTATCATACATTTCGTACATTGATAAGATATGTTTTTACACAGTGACGTATATCTAACATGGTATGTATATTGCTCTGCTAATGTATCCTTTTTATTAAATATATCGCTTTAAAATATGCGTCAGTTTGTACAGGTACAGTACAGGCTTTGGATGTAAAAAATGATATTTTCCTACAGAGTTCCGCACAGGAAAAACCCAGCTGTCTCACACACTTTGTGGTGAGTGTTTATAAACGACTAAATTATTAATAAACATGGATGAATTAAATGTACTGAATGAATTGATTTTTGTCTCTGCCACTCAGTCACAGCTCAACTTCCTGGTGATGATGGCTACACAGGAGGCAAAGTCATTTTTATTGACACAGAGCACACCTTGTATCCTAAAGACAGTCAATCAATCAGTCAATCAATCAATCAATCAATCAATCAATCAATCAAACGTATATTACAGACTCAGGGTCCAAGCAAAGACACAGAAATACATATACAACACTTAAAATACATACATTATAATTTCCATACAAAACATCACAAACGTAATGGCAATACCAATGGTAATAATGGTATATTATTCATAGTAAACATGCACTGTATACAGTATATACAGTATACAGTAATATATAGTATTAGAAACACATGTCTAACCTAACCTAAAGTTAGGATTCAAACAATTTCTAGTTGTTGGGGGGTATGTAGGCCATAAATATCTACAGTAGTATACATATAGCAGCACATATCTGGTTAAGCATGTATTAATGTGAAATGTATATTTACATTATCTCTTCAACCTTGACAATGTTTGCTTAAAAAGATGATATATATTTATTTATTTATTTACAGTATATATCGGTCTCTTTACAATCAAATATGATCCTTGATCTTGATTCCAGTCGCCCTGACAGGCTGAGGGACATCGCTGACAGGTTCAATGTAGACCACGATGCTGTCCTGGACAATGTGCTGTATGCTAGAGCCTATACCAGTAGGAATGCACAACATATGCTAGAGCCTATACCAGTAGGAATGCACAACATATGCTAGAGCCTATACCAGTAGGAATGCACAACATGCTAGAGCCTATACCAGTAGGAATGCACGACATGCTAGAGCCTATACCAGTAGGAATGCACAACATATGCCAGAGCCTATACCAGTAGGAATGCACAACATATGCTAGAGCCTATACCAGTAGGAATGCACAACATGCTAGAGCCTATACCAGTAGGAATGCACAACATGCTAGAGCCTATACCAGTAGGAATGCACGACATATGCTAGAGCCTATACCAGTAGGAATGCACAACATATGCTAGAGCCTATACCAGTAGGAATGCACAACATATGCTAGAGCCTATACCAGTAGGAATGCACGACATATGCTAGAGCCTATACCAGTAGGAATGCACAACATATGCTTTGATTGCAGCAGTGCATGTAGACGTTTGCAAAGGTTGCAGGTTGCAGGCTGTTGCATGTTGAATTGAAAAATAATATGCTTACCTAAGGCGGACATGTAAAATCTGTGCTCTGCCACTAGGTGAACATCAGATGGAGCTGTTGGATTTTGTAGCAGCCAAATTCCATGAGGAAGGGGGTGTCTTCAAGCTGTTGGTACATCTGGAAAACTGTTGATGACATTTGACAACAACAGTAACATAACAGTACATACTTAGTGTCTTATTTCTTATGTTTATTTTAGTCTACATGCCACGTGACATAATTTAACCCTCCCGCTGTCCTATGGGTCAAAATGACCCGGTGCACTCACCAGTAGCGGGCGCCAAACACAACACAGACATATGACATTCCACGGTTGGCTCCCTCTGCTGTGTCTGCTGAAATGCCTTAGGACAACGGAGGAGTTAAACTGATTCTTAACCAACCTCACAGCTTCTATTTCCTTTATTCTTTTAATATATTCCAGAAAGTTTCACATTTTCTAAGAATTTCTAATAATATGATCCAGCGTGAGACCAAGTGGAAAAAAAAGTAATTGCGCCACAAACATGGCCCATATGTTTGATATCTTTGCTCTACCTTATTTCCACTACCTGCAGATAATTGATTCCATTATGGCTCTGTTCCGAGTGGACTTCTCCGGTCGAGGGGAGTTGGCTGAACGGCAACAAAAACTAGCCCAGATGCTCTCACGGTTACAGAAGATATCTGAAGGTAGATTGTTTACCACGCCCTCTGTGGATGTACTGTATGACACAGCATAACAACTATATGTTAGTGTTTATACAGTATAATGCAATCATGTTCCATCCATCCATCCTCAACCGCTTATCCGAGGTCGGGTCGCGGGGGCAGCAGCTCCAGCAAGAAACCCCAAACTTCCCTTTCCCTGGCCACATTGGCCAGCTCTGACTGGGGGATCCCAAGGCGTTCCCAGGCCAGTGTG
>JAODUG010000011.1:203051-220083 GCA_027564795.1 Aphredoderus sayanus
CTTTGCAATCAATCGGAATCGGAGGGGGGCCCACCCTTGTCGGGTGCGCGCCCTCCACCCCTTCCGCGGCTGAAGAGCCGCGGAAGGGGTCGATGAGTCGATGATCAATGTGTCCTGCAAATCACATGTCTTTCTGGGGTTACGGTGTAGGCCCAGGTGAACATGTCTCTCTGGGGTTAATCCCGAGGACAGCGGGAGGGTTTAGCCACCGTGTCTAATGTGTCCTTAATGAGCATCGGTGGTGTTGGAGGTAATGCAATGATGCACTCACACTTCATCCAAGCCTTTGCCTTTCTGAGCATCTAGTGTGTAGGTGGAGCGATGGCAAGGCAGTGAGTGACCCTTGGTTTGACAGAGAGGTCAGACAGACTTGGTGACCCTGAGGTGTCAATGCTGAGTTTGAGTTTACAGGAAAGATTCAAGATTATATCAACATTATAGCTTTTAATGTGTGTCTAATAGTGGAATTTGCTTTCAGATCGTCATCATTGAACACAAGTCGATCATCTGTCCTGGTTACAATGCAGTCCTACACATCCACACCTGCATTGAGGAAGTACAAATCACGGTAAATTCAAAGATCACTACTCCAGGGGACGCTCTTTATTCCAGGTGCTCTGGCCTCTATGTCTGCTAACCAAAATCAATTCATTGAAAACAATCGAACAACAATTGAAAATAATCAAAGTAGGTAGCTGACATATTTGTTGTCTCTCCTGCAGTGACTCAATGATTTGTTGAGAGCTGTTTGTCAGTGGACAGATAAAAATGATTAGACGATTTTATTCTGTTTGTGCTTTTCTAATCCTAATCTGATCTCATGATTCCAATTCGCAGGCCTTAATCTGTCTGGTGGACAAGAAGACGGGGGAGAAGAGTAAAACGCGACCACGCTTTGTGAAGCAGGACCAGGTGTGCATTGCCAGACTTCAGACCGCAGGAACCATCTGCCTGGAGACCTTCAAAGACTTCCCACAAATGGGCCGCTTCACTCTGCGAGATGAAGGTGAGAAGGTTTGAAATCTTATAACACGTCTTAAATTGCAGGTAACCTACCGTTAGCTAGCTACGTTAAACGTACTTACCCAACCCTGCCTTTAGACTCTACTTACCCAACTCTACCTATACAATCTACTTTCCCAGCCCTACCTATACACTCTACTTACCCTACTTAACAGTTACTTTATAAAAAGTAATTCTGGCACAATGCTAATGCAGCACTTTGACTAATTTCAATATTTTAAGTAGTAACCGTACCTTCTTATTTAACCTTCATGATGTCCTCCGGGTCTGACCCAACACACTGGCCCTTTGTTTCAGATAGAGGGCGCTAAACCTAATTCTACATTTTACACAGACATATTATGTGCACTGCTGGCACAACAGGGTGTGAGTTTGAAACCCGAGGGCAACAGGAGGGTTAAAAGGCACAAATACATAAAGAAATAATTAATGAATAAATAAATACACACAGCAATGACAATCAAAAGAATAATACAAAATCATACACAATCAGGTGGCGCCTTCTGGTGGCATAATTCAATATAATTAAGGACAACAGGAGGGTTGATAGATTCACAATACCTGCAAACAGTCCTTCCAGAAAATTCCTTGGTATAAGTTTAACCTCTGACTTGGTGTTTGAGTTGTTTTTTATCACTTTATCCATGTATCTTTTAACTGTAAAGCACTTTGAGCTGCCTATCCTGTATGGAAGGTGCTATATAAAGATTATTATTATAATAGTTAACCAGCACTGTCTCAGACTTCACACATGTAAAGGCTGGCTCTGCCAGACTACTATGACGCATTTTCATAAACAGCCAATTATCAAATTGTGTCCTGGGGTATTTGGTCGGCTCCCAGTGATTACAGCCCTTGGAATGTGACAATGAACTCAGAGATTCCAGGCTAATATGCATTTGAGAATTAGTCTGGCAATGCTAGGCAATACCAGTAACAGATAAAGGATATTAGAATACATTAGTGCAGATGTACATTATACAAAGATATAAATGCTGCCGTCTGTCATTAATACACCATTGTTTGTAGTGGGAGGTAGGCTGAAATTCAGACGTCCCTCAGTTCCATAACATGCTCCCTTCTTCCACCCAGGTAAAACCATCGCTATTGGCAAAGTGTTGAAGCTGGTGCCAGAGAAGGACTAATGCAATGACAGCAGCATGCATGGAGATGTCCCGCTGGTTGTCGGAGAACGCTGCCCAGAGCCCACACAAACCGCCCAACTCTCTTTACACAACGCTATTTCCAGGAGAGACAAATTTGAAGGAGGAGAACAAATACAATGTCAAATGAAGATACATGAAACAAAGACTTACGCTTTTTTTTTTTTTTTTTATGAATATGATTGAGAATTCCAAGTGTGTCAGGCTTTCTCATATTGAGAGCTGAACTATGCCACTAATGTAGCTGTTATCTCCCCCTTCACTACTTTGTTAGCTAGCCTTGTTGTTGGCAGGCCACACTGTTTGTTTTTGCAATGGAAATGGATGCTGTGTTAAAGATTTTTGGAGGGTTTAAAAAGTTATATTTCGTTAAACACCAGAGTAAGCCTGGGATTATGATTTGCAAAATTCTCTGCCCTTTTTAACTCATGTTGTTGAGACACTTCATTTGGTTTTAAGGACAGCTGTACTGACATTTGGATTTGGCCGCTGTCCACACATTTTAGATGGTGTTTGGATCCACTTGTCACATGCAACCCAGATTAACAAAGCAAGACACAGATGTGCTACTGTTACATAATCAAAAGTTAAAATAAACAATCAAACTTCATTTTGAATCTGGTCTTGTTTTATGGTACAAATAAATAACCAACCAGGTTACTTTTCCTGAAGCTGCACTTCTAACTGCTTCCCAGGTTCAGGCCCTTTTCCGCCATTACGTTTTAGTGAACAAGTATCTCTTTGTAAGTCAATAGGCAATACTACTCTAAATACGATTATTGCTACACAGGTTTTCATGTCAACCAGTATATACAGAATAATAACTGCATAAGTTAGTCAAAAGCTCCTTCAATCTTACACATCCTTGAGCACAATCTCCAATCCCATCATGTTTATTAACCCTCCTGTTGTCCTCCGGGTCAAATAGACCCAATGCACTAGCTCTTTGTGGCAGATCGAGAGCGCCAATCCTAATTCTACAGTTTACGCAGACCAATGATGTGCACTGCTGGCACAACAAGGTAAACAATAGGAGGGTTAAAAGGCATGAAAAAACTAACAATTAGATAAAGAAATTATTAATAAAGAACTAAAAACAGCAATGACAATAAAGAGAGTGACACAATCAGATGGCGCCATCTGGTGGGACAATAAGATATATGGAGGACAACAGGACGGTTTTAATACAATTATACTCACCATAAGTGTTTGCTGGTCAGCATTTGACAAAATATAATTTACTAGGCATAACCAACACAGTTCATTAATTTGTTATGATTTACTATATTCCCAATAATTTCAGTTACTATGAGTCTTCAGACATTGACAGATATGAACATGTTCCTACATTTTTAATTCACAAGTGAGAACCTGAATTATAACACTGAAAGTAATAGTTCCTCATTATTTGGGTTGTCAACCTTTGACCTTCTTTACAACTTGTAATCTGGCATTCTACAGTCTTCTACATTATTCCAGAAACTTGAGAAGTAGTTGTGATTTTGTAGTTTGTTTCTCCTTTTCCCTTTTCAAATCTGTCCATAGCTACCAGTTGGTGTGGGGAGGAATGCCATACAAGTCAATACACAGTATAGTCCTCCTAGACTCTATAATAATGGAGGAACAGACATGTATATTATGTTTAGTCTGATCCACTCCAGTTCCCTAGGTGGCGATGATGCTCCACAACGCACTGCTATTGATGACGTGGTTGGATGACGTCGGTTGTTTGAGGTGCGACGCGCATGCGTGCCTCCAGTCAGCACGTGGACAGGCAGAATGGCAGCACCAACTCGGGATCTTGCGTTGGACCGGGCACAGGTAATCTTCCTTACCGACCTGAGGACGGCTGTGATGCTGGCGCGTCAGGCTGGCGCGGCGTCCAGGCGCGGCGTAAAGGCGCATGGTTGGGTCTGGGTGTATTCTATTGGGCTGAACCTGGGGTGGGATGGGTTAGCCTTAGCTAGCTGTTGGTTGGGTGGTGGCAGGCATCATGCAGTGTAAAACATATTGGCCCATAATATGCATATTGTTAACATTCATGAATAACCTTTATGATACAAATGGTCCCTTCAGTAAGTGTTCCGTTTTAATGAAATTGTTGTGTAATGTGTCATGCCACCTTACACATTCGTACATCTATTCATCTTCCAGGTAAAGAAAGCTGTCCAGGCTCTGCAGGCCTTTCTAAAATCGAAGTCCACCCCTGAATCTCTGTTTCTAGACGAAGCCCAGCAGATCTCCATTCTCATCACTTTGTGGAGGATACCCAAAAAGACACAAACCATCCGCATGTGAGTGCCAAAGGATGGACCTGCTTAGATTATAATACATAGTGGAATATACCTCCTGTTTTTTTTTAAATATAACTAAGTAATTTATGCAAATGCATGACATCCCCCTCTCTGTCTCAGCCCGTTGCCTCATGGACAGAGCTCGGACGTGGATGAGGTGTGCCTCTTCACCAGAGATGAGCCAAACATGACAGCTGACCAGACAAAGAGGTTCTATAAGAAGCTCTTGGAAGAAAGGGGTGTGCAGAATGTCGCCGAGGTACTGAATCTATTGAGAGTATACAGTATTTATTTACACAGTTCTAGTCTGCCTATTGTTTATCGGTGGTGCATCTGCATAATGTAAAGTGAAAAACGACACCATTGGCAATGAAGTTGATTGCTCTTCTTACCAGTTACCTTAACCTCGCCTTCTTAATGCATCTCATTTTAGTGTATACAAAGCGTTGCATAATGGCACCATCATTCTGAAATGCACACGTGGTCAGACCGTGTGTGTGCCTGCACAAGCCCAGTCATGGGCAGTGTGTATTATATTTTTATGTTCCGCACTTCAGCAAACCCTGCCTGCCCTGTTTAGTGGCTGGGCAAGGGTAACGCGAGTGCTACAGAGACCTCAGAGTGAATCCTGATAGACCCTATTGCCAGTGGGTCCTGTCTCTATGACTCTGGAACAAAACGTCCATCTACATAACATAGCATTAGTTAGTGTGTCTGCTAGCTGCGCGATGCCTTCCGTGTGTCGTGTAGCCTCCGCATGCTAGCCGTGTGTCCAGCCCAGCTGCTTGACATGCTGTGGCAACCCCTTGTGTGGCACAGGTCATCCCCTACACGGTGCTGAAGACGGAGTACAAGCCCTTCGAGGCGAAGCGGCGGCTGCTGGGCAACTATGACTCGTTCTTGGCAGACGAACGCATCATACGGCTGTTGTGTTCCCACCTGGGCAAGCACTTCTACGCCAGGAAGAGGTTAGCTTCCGCTTGCATGCCGCGTTTCTGCCGCTGCTGATGTGCGACGGCACCAGACTGTCGCCCGTTCCCGGCCTGTAGCTAACATTACGTCTGGTGTGTAGTACGTAATGGCAGCTAGGCGTCTTGTTCTTCATTACGTATCACAGTGCGCGGGCTCGTAATGATCATTGAATGAAAGACCGTGTCTGTTGGGGTTTAATTACATTGGCATTATGTTTCCACACACACTGTCCTCCCATAGAGATCCTCTGCAGGTGGACCTGCAGAGCAAACATCTGGCCAGAGACATCAAGAACCTGGTTCAGGGCAGCAGAATCAAGATCACCAACAAAGGCTGCTGCTGGTACGTCTGCTAATGCCTCTCATGTGTTCATAACACATTTGGTTCTCTCTCATGTTAACTGCTGCGGTCCCAGAACGTACCACAGTGCTTACCATAGGGTTTTGTAAAGTATTTATTCAAGTATTAGTGTCCTCCCAGTGTGTAATACTCAGGGAAGTGTGCTGTGTAATAAAGTACATTTAAACTGGGCAGGTTGTCCTACTCTAGTTGAGTCAACTCTAGTCCTCGTCACTTTCCTTATTGGACCGTTTCTTCTGTGAGTACAAATACAGTGTCTTGTGACTGCTGCGCTTGTACACTTTTGTTTGTAATTCTTTTTCAGCATGGCTCGTATTGCCCATTCCGCCATGACTGCAGATGAGGTAACAGACAACATTGAAGCTGCTGTGAAAACTATAGTGGCCAAACTGCCCATGGTGAGTCTAGAACCAAGAGGTTTGCCTTGTTCCTTTTATTAGTTGTGACTTAACCCTCCTGCTGTCCTCGGGTTTCAAACACAATACCTTGTTGTGCCAGCAGTGCACATCATATGTTTGTGTAAGCTGTAGAAATAGGATTGGTGCTTTCTATCTGCCACAAAGAGCTAGTGCGTTGGGTCAGTTTGACCCGGAGGAGGAGGGAACAGGAGGGTTAATTAGTTTGTGTTTGCAGAAAGGACCAGTGATTAAGATCATCCATCTTAAGAGCCAGGCATCTGTAGCCCTGCCCATCTTCTCCTCAGACCTCAGTCACCTCACCATACTGAAGGATGCGAAGAAGCTGGCCAAGGGGAAAGGAAAAGCGGTGCGTGTGTTGTGTGTATGTGCCTGTCCTTGTGCACCAAGATCAGTCTGGTAATGTGAGCCAACATGGAGGCCACATCTCATGGCATACACCTGAGCCAAACAGATGTAGTGGTTGCATTTGCCCTGTAAAAGGTGCTGTTCCTGGCATTTGATCTTGGTGTTTGGAGCCTCTTAACACTCCCGCTGTCCTGAGGCATTTCAGCAGACTACCAGCAGAGGGCGCCAACCACGGAATGTCATATGTCCATGTTGTGGTTGGCGCCCGCTACTGGCGAGTGCACTGGGTCATTTTGACCCATAGGACAGCAGGAGGGTTAAAGTTACTTGACTAAACCGCTCTTGTCTTTGATTTGTAGAAAACTGCTGCCAAAGAAGGGGCAAGAAAAGACCAGACAAAGTCTAAATGTGCTGCCCTTGGGAAGAAGAAGTTGAAGGAGCAGAAGGTGATGGAAAAAGAGGAGGCTATACCACAGCTCGTTCCCATAGTAACGCCTAGCAAAAAGCCCAAACTTGAGGTTCGTATAGTGTGATTGGATATTTATGTTTGGAATTAAAAATAAAGATTTAGTTTGACGACATACTTACTGCTTGTTCTAATATTTTTCTTTCTCAAAGAAACCACTGGTGAAGGCACCCAAATCTGTACAGAAGAAAGGTCCAAAAGCTCAAAACAAGAAGGCCGGCAAGATTCACCCTCAGAAACAAAAAAGAAAATCACCCAAGTCAAAAAGATTTTGAACCCTGCATACAAGCCTTTTTCTCAACGTAGACTCTATTGATGGTACAATATATCGTCAAAACAATATTTTGTTCAGAGATAAAAAATAAAAATAAAAAGATGAATAATATGTTATATTATGCTTGTAATTATTTCATAATCTTTTATAACCTGCTTGGAAAATATGTACATGTCGTTGCCAATAATTGTGAATGTGCTGCACATGGAGACATGCATTCTTGGTCGCTAGGAGGTTCTCTTGTGCTAACCTGGGGTCATACTCATACACAAGTTCTTGTACAACTTGGTGTCTGAAATAAACACTTTTTATCTTATACATATATCTTTAGATTTTCTGTTTTCTTTATGTACACCAAATAACGTAGATCGGACATGCTTTTTCAAAAACATTTATAAAACAAAACAAAGTATTTGTTTATGATTATAGATTGTGCTTGACCCACAGTTCGTCTGTTATGTGAAGCACCTCAGTAACTGGCAGGCTTTCCGGTGACTGTGAATGTACAAAACCTGAGGTTACGGTTGTACCCATAGATGGATTTGATTTGCAGTAGTATAGCAAGATTAAGCAAGTCATCTTGACCCATTTCAAAAATGAGAGAAGCCAAACGACAGGATCACTTAAAAGTTCCAACCGTTACCATAAACGCTTAACTTCAACATGCGCATGCATGTTTTTCTTGATCCTCTGACCAGTGATGCGAACGCCATCAAACACTGTTTTCTTGATTACTATCACCAAACATCCATTAAACGTTCTAAAGGTTATTATAGTGCTACAGCCTTGAGCTGTGTTTGCCTAATGTGGACCCAGCCAACACAATGTGCCACGTGAGCTGGTTGTTGCTCCACCAGTAAACACAACAATGTATGCGTGTTTGGCTACAGAGGTTTGTAATAAAAACACCATAATATAATACACGTTTTTGGTGCGTTGCATTTCACATCAGTAGAATTCTTGATATTGTGTTACTAATTCTTCTGTTATGACACCTGTCGGCTTTTAGAATTGGCGGACACTGTATAATGTAAGTTGAGTACCGAGTTAAATGGCTGGCCAAGACATGATGACAATAGAGATGTCAACAGGTTGAATGAGTTTGTGTGTTGTGGGGGTGTGGTGGGTTCATCTGGAATTACCCAGCTGGCAGGGGTGGTGGGTGGCTGGTTCAGAGAGCATTTGCCTTGAGAACCACAGGCTAATATTTAAACGCTCCCAGTTTTGAGCACATAGTTTCTCAAGTCATCAGTATCATATCGGGTTCTAGATACACAGAATATACTGTACATTGGGTTTGTTGCTGTAGTAAAACCACCGGAGAGAAGCGAGGACACGCGCCACATCGCAGGGATCACAACAGCAATGGAAGAATATGAAGCTTCATTTGGGGATCACTCATCAGGGAGCAGCGTGAGGCAGAGCTTGTGTCAAGACCCGCGCTCCGGCCAGGTGGCAGACCAGAGCTGGGCCTACTTCCACAAGCCCATCATCACCATGGTGATAGGGGCTCTGATGTCAGCTGCGGGTGGCGTCCTGCTCCTCCTCCACTCTGGCGGGGTAACCCAAGCCCCTCACGCCATCTCCCCAGCCTGCCTGTCCCTGGGGCTGGTGCTCCTCGTTGTCGGGCTGGTGTGGGTGCCGGTCCTGAAGGAGAAGCTGCGGAGGAGACAACTGGGACACAGGGCCTGGGGCAGTGAACAGTCTGTCAGCAGTCTGTGAGGAAGAGCGTTGCCTTGGAACTATGGGATGTTAGTGCTTATCGGAGGCTAGTTTAATGCTTCTCCTGTTATTTCCTTATTAGCCGTCTGCTGTGAGGCAGCCTAGCCTATTTCCCTCTACATACAGTGTACAGTTGGAACCTGGGTGTGGTTTCCAGGTGATAAGAATGCCAGGTCGATGGACTTTGAGCTGTACTACTGCAGGTTGCTCCATTAGCGTTTCACCCAGCGAGCAGCGAGCTTCACTGTACCAAAGATCTCCCACAAAGCCCTGCCTGTAGGCTGCATCGTGCGACGGCCGTTCTCCCACCTGCGGGCTGTCAGCACCTGGTGGTAACAGGACACTCGGTATTCAGGCTGGAGCACATTGGCGGCCGCCATGTCGACCCCTGAGCAGGTGGAGGTGGAGGCCGGCGCGGAGAAGAGGCACGGCGGCTTGGGCCGCTGCAGGTTCTCCTTCTGGTTCGCCGTGGGCCACGACATCCTGGGCAGCATGATCATGCTGACGGGGGTGTTCGGGGGGCTGATCATCCACGACCTGCTGATCTACGCCGGGGCCATCATCATCTTCCTCAGCCTGATCTGGTGGGTGTTCTGGTACACGGGGAACATCGACGTGCCGCCCGAGCAGCTGCAGGACGACGTGGGCCTGACCAAGCGGCGGGCCGGGCTGGGCCAGGCCGTGAGGACCTTGTCCAGCCGCATCTCCAGCGGGATTAGGAGCTCCTTCAGGAGGCACGGGACGTCCCAGCGGGACAGGGCGGCCGCGTCCGCGCCCGGGGAGAGGGACACGGCCAGGCAGCACACCGCCGATGTGGCGCTCTCTGTCGTCACGGAGACGTCCCCGGCGAGCGGCGAGGGCTCCGTCGGTGTGATCTGACGTTAGGGACACACACATCAGCCAGGCAGGGCCACTGTGCCTCTGTCCCACAGCCTCGGCACAGACATGCTCTGTTTGCTGTGCTGGTAATGATTAAGCCACGCCAAGGCAACCTCTGAGGGGTGTCATGGCCTGACAACAATGGCACGCAGCCAGACACATAGGGGCGGATACAGGGGCCTTTCAATTGGCACGTATTCCTTTCTTTTTTAGAAATGTTTGGTTTATTCCAGCCCCTGAACCATGTAATTATCATCTGAAAACAATACTGTATAAGGTGCATTTTCTATCAGATTTGCAGTGGGTGGTTTTTCCAAACCTAAACCCATTCCATGATGTATAGTATACCTTCTCCACCTCCTCTGTCCTCTCGTGAGACAAGGCTGCTGCTCTGTGGCCTGCAGAGTCATGTTATGGACATATTTGGTTTAAAGCTACTCTACCACAACAGTACAACCTGCATTATGATTGTTTATCGTCTATTTATTATTCAATAAAGTATTGACATACAGTGTTAATGTTTGCTCTCTCTACCAATATGTAATCTCGTTTTGCAGTATGCATTAGAAGAATAACAGACATAGAAAACTCATAAAACACATAATATGGCTCAGTGACAATGCATAGTCCTGACGCACACAGGTTGATTTGGAAAGAGTAATATTACATCCTGATGACAGACAGGTGAATGATGTTATTCATTGGGCACTTCCATGCTTTTTTAATGCAAGTGTATACTGACATTGTTGTACTGTATGTACATAAGTCCATCGGTATTAACTATTCTCTATAAACTTTTCCATGCTTAAATTCATCCTGGCTGCTGGAACCCTGCAAATCAACACTTCCAGAAGAAAGGCTGCTATGTCGTTTTTGTGCCTACAACTATTGACATGATAACTACAAATCCCATCGGCTATGTCCTGGTCACATGACAGCTGTCTTGTTGTGTCATGTGATCGCGCTACACTACAGTTTCAGTTTTCGCAGTGTCACACGGCTAGTGTAGAAAACAGTATATAAATCTTGACCACCTTGAACTACACTTTTAGACAACGTACTCAGTGTCGCAGAAAGTTAGTCCTGCTTCGCTTCGTCTGTATCATAGTGTTCCTGCTTGTGTGGCTGCGCGTAACTCTCAACGCCGCAGAGACACGGTGCCGACAGGCCTCTGCTCACCGCGGGAGCGTCAGTTGCCACACCGCGGTGGAGGCACCCTGCCCCGCCAGCGCGCCGCCATGCGCCGGCCCCTTGGTAGCATGTGCTGTTAATGGGTAGAGAAACTGCTTTACATTGACGACAATGAATGCATTGATTCGTGTGTGTTAAACTACAGTGAGTTGTGCTATCAGGATGAACGGTGAGTTTCGCAATCAAAGTTTTGTCTTCGCAACAATGTAGGGGAATGGTGCATTACATTAGGTAGAGCTTTTTTAGTTGCACACATAGGATGTATCTGCCGTGCGCACCCAGGGCAGCTGACATTCCTCGCTAAATGTCACAAGTCTATATTGGTTGCAGATGTGTTGATGGTTTGTTCTTCTGCATTGGGCGTCCAGCTATATATTGTGTAATGCTAAACTTTACACTCAACTTCGATTCCATAATTCTTTCATTAAGACTGGAGGAGGTCCTGCGGGCTTTGGGATAAAACAAGCCTTTTTGTTGATGTACAATGCCGTCGTGGCTAAAACCTTTTCATTTAGCGCAGACATGATTTTATTATTAATGCATTCACGTATGTGTCTCTTGGCTCCCCAGACCCGCAGCAGACAGACACTAAACGACAACACCTCCTGGAGAGGCTGCTGGATGCTGTTAAACAGGTGAGCACACTCCGTTTACATGGGTCAACCGTCTTGTTAAATTCAGGTTAATCTGCATTGGCATCTTGCGTCCATCCAAATTATGGCTACAACACACTTACTGGAGGAAAAACACACATTGGTCACAAATGTCTCTAGTGTATGGCTGGTAGTTGGTAGCCTATCAGCACACTGCACAGATACTGTATGCTAGCATTGTTCATATAAACCCAGTAAGGACACTGCCTTACCTGTCCCATTATCTCTTAATTTACTAGTCTAATGAATTGATAACATCCTTTTAGGACTTTCATTCAAACCTTACCCAGTAGCTGAAGCACGTGAAGCACTGAAGCACAGTAGCTGTTTTCTGCATGGTGGACAAACCACTTTCTTTTTGCATTGAGGAGTTCCAAGCTGATCCTGGTGGAAACATGAAATTGGAGCTTGCGAGATCAGGATGATTTCGCAAGGCTACATAATTAGGATTTTATATAAAGATTCTCAAACTTTAGGTTTTGGGCATGATTTTTAAAATGTTAATATGCGTACATGTGTGCAACTACATCAATCAGTGACATGACAAAAACTAGAATAATCCTGCCAAGCACCACAGCTTTATAAAACTGCAGAAGAAAAAACACTGTTGAACTCACATCTTTCCAGTGTCAAATCCGCTTTGGAGGGAGAAAGGAGATTGCCTCAGACACAGACAGCAGGTAAGGAACAGTCCTTTTATATTACAAAACTCTCCTCTACCTATGTTGGTGGAGTATGCTGGGGCTACAGTAAGATGTGTCTCTGTGTATTACCTGCATTACCGACAGTTTTGTCTGTAGAGTGAATTGTTTATATTCCTAGTTTGAGGTTATCTGGAGGTTTGATATCGCTGGAATGTATGTTTTACTACGTATACTTATTATCTTGCATTTCTTGAAACTTGACTGTGGCTGATACATTTATCTGCTATTATGAAGAATAATTGACCCTTATATGGAAGTCCTGTGGGTACAATTTGAAAAGAATTTTATGGTCTCCCTGCCCTATATTGATTTATCAAATGAGAGTCCAACTCAAACCATCCAAAACCATTTTACAATTAATATCTACTACGCAAGAATGGTGTTTGATTTGAGTTCGGCACATTGTTATAAACAACATATGATTGCTAATAAAAAGCTTAATCGTTGACAGACCATAGCCGTTTGCTTTCCCTGATTGCATTTTGGTTAATGTGTTCTTTCAGTTAATTTTCCTCATTTGCTCTCCACACAGACGTGATTGGTCAATACTACCAACACATTACAAACGTAGAGCAGGCCACATCCGCTGCCTACAGATTCTGCATATTCATGTGCAGAAATCTGTTTATAGAGATTACGTTGTCTGTTGGCTGGGATTCTCCTCTGAACAGTAGAGAGTGCCAGTGAAGTAGTCTTTGGACGGGACTCTAACCTGTGTCTGCTGCCTGCAGGGTGATCTGTCTCTGTGCACAGTTTGAGGCTGTCCTCCAGCATGGCTTGAGGAGAAGCAAAGGGCTAGCTCTCACTGCCGCCGCTCTCAAACAGGCTGCAGGTTTGTCCAGCAAGACGGAGGCAGGTAAGACTGGCTGCTTCTGGGCCACCATACAGAGGGTACAGAGCGTGGGAAGAGTTGTCTCTGGGCAGAAGGCTAATATCTCCCAGTGGACTGTTCTGATTAATTTCACTGGGGGGTTGTTTATTTTTTTATGTAAACGGTTATTGCCCTGAATTAGGGGTCTCCACTATGACTAGCCTATCACTAGGTTTGAGAAACACCGGACATTCTTGTTAATCATTAGTCCTGTCCTGTAAACCATGGCTGGTTTTGACGTTATTAAATAATCATATTTTCTACTATGATAGACCTGCATATTCCAGAGCTGAAATTGTGGGTTTCTTTTAACTGGCATCAAGAACTTGGTGATACATCTGGTCTGTTATGTTAGCATAGCTTTAGAGAATGGAATGTATGTAATATATGTGTACTCAGATTCCCAGAAGCACTGCAAATATTAACCACAATCAAAACACAGGCAATGGTTGCAAAAGGCAAAGCCACACTTGGCTGTGTCATTCTGTGAGCTCTATGCATTGGCATGGGTGAGGTCTTGGAAGACCAGAGGAAATCAATGTATGTGTGGGAGGTTCAGACCTTCAGTAGAACCAGGTGCAAAAAAAACAAGCCATGGTTATGTATAGTACTGTAATGTAAGCGTTTACTTCCCTGTTTTACTTTGGGTGTATTTGGTTTGGCATTTACCTGAGGTTTCTTTGTTTCTTTTACTAACATCCTTGACTATTTAGATTTATCACATCAACATTTTATTGTTGTTTTTTTCCAATCGTTCCTCAAAACCACAATTAGTGTGTTTACAATGCTGGTGTCTCCTGATGATTATTTCCCTGTGATGATGTATGATGAGACTTGCGAATTAATATATACTTGTATAATTTCTACCAATGTAAAATTATTAAGCGTTGAAGACAAACATGCTGGCAGACACACACCACACACACCACACATACTTCACACACATACTTCATTACAGCCTGCTTTCGTATCTGGTTTTAAAAGGCCTGTTTCCTCATTCATTTTCAGATCATATATTTTTTTTTAGAAAAAGTCGTCATTGTTTAGCTGAAATCTATTTTATGAAAAAAGTAAAGAATATTCTAACCATAGATGCTGTTACAAAATGAAGCCTCTGTTTTGTATCAAGAATAAAGGAGTGTGAAGGAGCCAATAGTCCATCATCCTCTCAGGCACTGATGGAAATAACCTCCATTATGGTAATGTTGTAAGGCCGTCTGCTAACTGTATGCAAACCAGAAGACACCATAACACCCCTGACGCGAATTAGCATTCCATGGAACACTTTGCAAGGACACAGGCAGAAAAACACAAACTGTTATTCCCTGTTGGTTCCCGTGGAATGAGAGCGAGTGAGTCACAAGGTACCGTCAGGTGCCCAGGGAAGGCTGGTGGAGGTGGCTGCGGAATGCTAATGAACCAGCGTGGAGGGGCTGGGACGTCTTGCTGGCTCCTGACCAGGCCACCTGACCAAGAGGACCTTGTGGATGCTGCTTCTCCTTCACTTAACATGCTCCTTCATTCCCTGCCTCCCATCCCCCTCAGAGCTGACCTTCTGGCTGTATGTGAAGGAGCACCTGAACCGCCATGAGCAGCAGCGGTTCTATGCCCTGCGCCACATCTGCTGTGAGCTGGGCCGCGGGAGAGCCTGGCTGCGCTGTGCCCTCAACGAGCACTCCCTGGAGCGCTACCTGCACGCCCTGCTGGCCGACCACGCCCGCCTCAGGTGTGTGTGTGTGTGTGATGTATCTTGTGTTTGTCAGCGCTGGTCATGGTGGTTGTGTGTTCATATATGATGTGTGGTAACATCTGTACTGCTCCTCCAGCGCCTACTATGAAGACTGGGCTTTCATCCTGGATGAAGAGCGGGCCAGCATGCTGCCCACCATGGCAGCAGGTCAGTGTGTGTGTGTGTGCGTGCGTGGTGGTCCCTGAGCCAGCCCAGCTACAGGGAGGCTCAGCCTGAGCCTCATGGAGCGAGCCAGGCTGCACTGTGTGACGCATGGCCCTGTGTGCAGGCCTCAACTCCATCCTGTTTGCCATCAACATCGACAACAGCGACCTGAACGGGGGGGTGACGCGGAGCGGGGGCCCGTCCGTCACCCACCTGCTGAAGGAGTCCGCCCAGGGTGTGGGCAGCCTGTGGAAGGAGTCCGCCCAGGGCGTGGGCAGCCTGTGGAAGGAGTCCACCCAGGGCGTCAGCAGCCTGCTGCGGGAGATCAGCACCGCCACGGCCGCCGTGCCGGGTTTCACGGCCCGGCCCGCCGGAGCCTCCGATCCCCTCCCCGTGCTGCCGCGCAGCGCCTCCGCTGGTAGGCAGCAGGGTCCTGGGGTGGGCCCCACCCCACCCTGCGTGTGTAGCTGTCCCCCTGCTCCAGCACACTGGCTCACATGAATGGGTCCTTAGTCCCTGCAGCAGCCTGGGAAGGTAGTGTGAGCCAGTGTGCTGGAGCAGGGGACATGCCAGGTTCCAGGTGGGGACCACTGATGGTACTGAAGTGGTTTTCCTTGTTGTTTACTCTGAAGGGGTCTGTAAGGCCAGGGCTGCATTTGAAATCTGTCTAAAAAGTAATTTAGCCAAAAGTCCTCTGGAAATAAAATCAAGGCAAATGCAATTGTTTTTCTTTCCCTTGTTTTCCCTTGCTGCCCTGGGAAGCTGCCAGTCTAGCCAAGGGCCAAATTGGATACATTACACAGCTATTACGAGGGTGTAGAATGTTGGATAGTCCAGTCCCAACAACAATTCAGACTGCTGAGCCTACGCCACAAACATCTCTTTTCTGTTGTGTTCTACTGCAGGGACTTCCCTACTGGTTAATAATTGTCACTTAAAATACACAGCAATGCCTCATTTACTTCTTCTAGGAAAATGTGCTGGTACCCCAAGCAGTAGCTAAGGGCCTCTCATAACATGCTGTAGTATAGAGCCAGCACTGCTAGCTTCTGTACCAGCTTACCTCAGCATAGTCCTGCGTTGTCACACCTGTAAACTCATGCAACTTTACAGGTAGTCACTGTTGTTTATAGCTTTTCCTTTAGATACAGTTATAAGTGACTTCTCCCTTGGATTGGCAAGATACCGTGGCCAGGCTGGTTAAACCTGTTGAGTCCTGATTAACAGGAACACTACTCCACACACACACATGACTGTGTTCTGCCCCGGTGTGTCCAGACTCGGGCCTGAGGCGGGAGCGCCGCAGGAGGAAGAAGGTCACCAACATCATCTCCTTCGACGAGGGAGGGGCGGAGGACGTGGAGGAGGCTGATGAGGATGAGCGGCGGGCGGGCTCCATGAGGAAGAGCCACACGGCCCCCACGCCCACCCAGGGCAGCGTGGAGGAGGGCGTGGACCCCCTGGAGCCCGCCTTCTCCATCCCCCCGGCCCAGAACGGCCTGGTCAGCAGGGCCGCCCGCTCCCCGCCCATTGCAATGGCGATACCGCAGTCCCGCAGGAAGAGCATCGACAACGACGACGAGGAAGAGGACGAGGAGGAGGACGAGGAGGAGGAGGAGGTGTACAAACCGAGAACGGCGACTCAGGAGGAGGAGAGGGTCTGCTCCGATCAGTGAGTCCACCAATCAGACGTCTAGCTCAGCTGCAATGTGAAACAATGACATGAACTTGTCTTCAAATGACATTAAGTAAAGCTAACTTGTCTAAAGATGACATTAAGTAAGCTAACTTGTCTTCAAATG
>JAODUG010000011.1:237198-253112 GCA_027564795.1 Aphredoderus sayanus
CGAATGTTTACCTTAGGCCTGGGGCATGGCAGTGTGTTTTGTCAACCGGAAAAGAAATCGCCGGAGGATTTTTGCCCCCTGGCTGGATTCGAGCCGGCGCGGTCCAATACATATTTTGAGGACATTACGAGGGTTAACAGATGCCCAAACCACCTCAACTGGCTCCTTTCAACGTGAAGGAGCAGCGGCTCTACTCCAAGTTCCTCTATGATAGCCGAGCTTCTCACCCTATCTCTAAGGGAGACGCCCGCCACCCTCCTGAGGAAACCCATTTTGGCCGCTTATACCCAAGATCTTGATCTTTCGGTCGTGACCCAACCTTCATGACCATAGGTGAGGGTAGGAATGAAAATTGCCCGGTAGATCAAGAGCTTTGCCTTCCGGCTCAGCTCTCGTTTCGTCACAACAGTGCGGTAAAGCGATTGCAATACCGTTCCCGCTGCTCCGATTCTCCGGCCAATCTCCCGCTCCAATGTCCCATCACTCGCAAACAAGACCCTGATGTACTTGAACGCCTTCACTTTGGGTAAGGACTCATTCCCTACCTGGAGTAGGCACTCCATCGGTTTCCTGCTAACCATGGCCTCAGATTTAGAGGTCCTAATTCTCATCCCAGCCACTTCACACTCCATCCAGTGAAGGTCACGGACCGATGATGCCATATGGACCACATCATCTGCACAAAGCAGCGATGAGATCCACTGGCCACTGAACTGCAACCCCTCCCCACCACGAATACGCCTCGATATCCTGTCCATGAATATCACAACAGGATAGGCAACAAAGCGCTGCCTGGCGGAGACCAAATCCCACATGGAACGAGTCCGCTTTAGGCGTACAGTGATTGCATAGCCCTAAGAAGGGAACTCCTCACCCCATACTCCCTCAGCACGTATACTACCCATACTCCAACCACCACTTCTGCCACTCCGTAGGCACTGTCCCTGACCTCCACGCAATGTTAAAGAGGAGTTCTATTCACGACATCCCCTCCACACCCAGAGCTTTAAACATTTCCAGATGGATCTCATCAATCCCTGGGTCTTTGCCACTGTGTAGTTGTTTGACTGCATCAGTGACTTTCGCCAGGGAAATTGATGATCCCCCATCAGCCTCCAAGTCTGCCTCTACCATAGAGTTAGTCGGGTTCAGGAGTTCCTCAAAGTGTTCCATCCACTGCGCTATTACTGCCTCAGTTGAGGAAAACTGAGGCAAGCTGTGTACCCTACTGAGGCAAAACTGAGGCAAGCTGTGTACCCTACTGTACACAGCTTGGATTGTTCCCCGTTTCCCCTTCCTGAGGTGGTGGATGGTTTTCCAGAAACACTTTGGTGTCGACTGAAAGTCCTTCTCTATGTCTTCTCTGAACTTCTCCCACACCCGCTGCTTTGCCTCTTTCACGGCCGAGGCTGCAGCCCTTCGGGCCGTCGGTTCCTCGCAATTGCCTTTGTAGTATTCTGGGATAGCATATCCTGGAAGACCTCCTTCGGACGGTCGGACGGCTTCCCTGACCACGGCTGTCCACCATGGTGTTCAAGGGTTACTGCCCCTTGAGGCACCGAAGACCTTGAGACCACAGCTCTCCGCTGCAGCTTCAGCAATGGAGGCTTTTAATATTGCCCACTCAGGTTCAATGTCCCCAACCTCCACAGGGGTGCCAGAAAAACTCCACCGGAGGTGTGAGTTGAAGATCTGGCGTGCAGACAGACATTCTCAGTTAATCCTCACCACCCACTTGGGCTTACCAAGTCTGTCTAGAGTCTTCCCCCACCCCTTGACCCAACTCACCACCAGATGTTGTTCACTTGAAAGCTCCGCCAATCTCTCTTCACCTGAGTGTCCAGAACATGCGGCCTCAGATCAGATGATACGATTACCAAATCGATCATCTACCTTTGGCCTAGGGTGCTTTGGTACCATGTACACTTATGAGCATCCTTATGTTTGAACATAGTATTTGTTATAGACAGTGCATGACTAGCACAGAAGTCTAATAACAAACACCCACTCAGGTTTAGATCAGGGAGGCCGTTTCTCCCAATCACGCCTCTCCAGGTATCTCCATCATTGCCCACGTGCGCGTTGAAGTCTCCCAGCAAAACAATGGAGTCCCCTACTGTAGCCCCATACAGGACTACATTCAGGGTCTCCAGAAGAGTCTCCATTCAGAAGGCTGAATACTCTGAACTGCTGTTCAGTGCATATGCACAGACAACAGTCAGAGTTTTCCGCCCCACAAGCTGTAGGCTTAAGGAGGTGACCCTCTCGTCCACCGGGGTAAACTCCAATGTAACTGCGCTCAGCCGGAGGCTTGTGAGTATCCTCACACCCACCCGGCGCCTCACACACTGGGCAGCTCCAAAGTAGAATAGAGTCTATCCCCTATCCAGGTGTACTATTCTAGAACCGAGACATAAAGGTAAGCCCCACCAGATCTAATTGGTAGTGCTCCACCTCCCGCAGAAGTTCCGGTTCCTTCCCCCACAGAGAAGTGATGTTTTACATCCCCATTGCCAGCCTCTGCCGCCTGGGCCTGGTCCGTCGAAGTCCCTGACCTTCACTGCCACCCATATGACAGCGCACCCGACCCCCACAGTTCATCCCACAAGTGGTGGGCCCATGTTTGAAAACCTTTTTTGGGCTACACATTTTACAAAGTGTAGTCTGTTTACTACCACTAGGTTTTGGTCAATCCTGGTTTTTTATTTTAACCTGCCACTTGACTTATCTAGTTGCTAACTTTATACCCTGGTATAATGAATTTCAAATACCTTTTTACATTTTATTTATTTAACCATAACTGCATCTGTTTATTATTATTTGTAGGGATAAATTACTAGTTTTACTTAATAATGTAATTAACTTTACCAAGACAGTTGGGGACCGGTGTAGGGGAGGCATGCAAGAAAGCTGTCCACCAAAGGGAGGCCTGACATAAAAAGTTTGAGAACCACTTGGTCACTAGTTCCTCGTCTTTCAGGTTCAGGTGCAGTGAGTCGAAGTGTAGAGTTTTTATCAGTCAAGTGCGATCCAAAGAGCTATACTGTAGAAGTGCGCAACCAAGGAACATTTTGTATGCTATTTGGTAACAATTGGGCCTAAACGGGTCATGGGCCAATGTCCCGGGACGTTTTTCAGTCCCAGTCCAACCCTGTGCAACATTAAAACCTGCCACTTAAGCCACTGTGACTGGACCAGACAGTGTATCGTAACACTGTAACACACCTGAATAAAGCTCTCGCTGAGCCGTGCACCGCTGCAAGGTTTTCTGCAGCGTTACAAATTGGTTTTGTCATTAACTTTTAATTTTCATTAATCATTAACATTATCCTTAATAAGTCTATGAATAAAAGAAAATGTGAAAGCAGAAAACCATATCAGAGAAAAATGGCACAATGTAATCAGTATTACATTTTTTCTTAGCTATGGCTTCGTACCTTCTCCAATCAATGCACGACTTCTAATGCGTTTATTGTGTGAATAATAATTGTAATCATAATCATTAATATAGTCATATTCAGGGAAATTAGCATAGCCCTATATCTTGTTTGATGGGGGGCGGTAAGGGATCTGGATAATGGATGGATGGCGCTGGCCCAAGAAAGGTTGAGAACCACTGCTCAATACTAACCTCAACTTGGAACCATCTGTGTTTTCTAGGTACTGAAAGAGAGCGGCACCCAAGAGATGCAGAGCATCTCAATGCAATGTATTTGACATGCTTAGGTGAAAACTGAAAATACCATGTACAGTACATTATGTGGCATAGCACTGTATTATGCCCATTTATCCATGTTATCTGCTTTAAATCCAATGAGCCACTGCTTGCTAACATTACATTAAAACATATGTAAAAACATACTGTAACATACCAAGATGAAAACAACAGAATATTAAAATAAAAAAAGTAAAATGAGGACCACATAACTATTTATTTATTGATACATACTATAAAGTAAAAGTGCCTTCTCTAATTACCAGCCAAAGCATGATGGATTATTACGTTATATATTATATCATTTTTAAGAACTCAAAAATTCATGGGGGGCAGGATAGTCCAGTAGTCTAGGTGCTTGATTCCCAACCGGAAGGTCATGGGCTTGAGCCCCAAAATTGGCCTACCTGCAAGCATCCTTGAGCAAGATGCCCAACCTCCTCACCTGCTCCTTGCAATACACCTAATTGTACTAATTGTAAGTTGCTTTGGATAAAAGCATCAGATAAATTACCTACAGTAATTGTACATGTAGCATAACAACCTCCTTTCAACCCTTTTTCAAGAAATGTTTCAGATTTGATTGAGAGACAGTGATTACATTTGATGTGATTATTTTGTTTATCTGACAAAGTGTGGCACATCAACAGCTTTAGCAACAGCTAAAGGTCCATTTTGAATGCTCCTCAGGTAAAACAGATCTGCTCCCTTCAATGCCATAGGGTGCCAAAAGTCAAATGCCAAAAGTTCCACCCCACACAGTAGAAACACACTGCAAAGGCTAGGCTAAGTACTGTAGGCTTGTATTAGCTTACAATCGCTAACTATACCTTTACTGTAGGGCTTGCATTGTTTACACCCACTCTGTAGGTTTCCAGTAGATGGTTGACTGGGTTGTAAACCCAGGTTATAATCCTTGAAGGTCATCTAATTTATGTCTATTTTTAAAATCTCACTTCATGACGAACACAGTGTTCAGAAGAAAATAGAATAAGATTGATGTAAAGTTAACTCTTATATAAAAACTGCAAACCAATAAAGCATGCTACATACAGAATTTTAGTCTACATCCATTTCAGAAATGTTTACGGTGGCAACAAGGCAGGACAAATAAAATACAAAGTATGATCACAAATGGACCAAAGTAGGAATCCATACCATTTAGAATCCAGTCCATTTTAGATGTACTGTATTTTCTGCTGCCCATGTTTGATGTAAATATCTGGTGTTTTCATGTTAATTTTCAGTTGAAGATTTTGAAAATTAAAATAAACAATTTATATTTCATGGCAGACATAGGGTACACACAAGGTCAATGCACCATAGGTTGTGGCAATTTATATTGTCATTGTGACCTTTAACTGAACCTAACAAAAAAGCAACTGAGTAATTTGAGTTGTATGTCCTATCTTAATGTAACTTTTGTACTTACTCAGTGCAAGTCATGCCACTCGTTGTTTGTGACTTGTTAGAAAATACAGTATGACACATTTTCCCATAAGGTGCGTTCACTGATTGGTACAGCAGAGGAACGAAGCTGCTGTTCCACCATCTTGCCACAAGGTGGCATCCTATAACTGTTGAAGGGAACGTCCGCAGGTTTCTGTGATTTGCATTGTAGAAGAATGACGTCACCTGGCGCACCATAGCAGACCCCTCCCCCATCCCTCGCTGCATACCAGCCTGAAATATTAACTAGCTAAATTGTCGATATTCCACGTTTCCATGTTTTTAAAATAGTTTTTAATTAATTGCTTTCTCCAGTCACACACTAACATGGTGCAAATATGCACACACATACACACACACACACACGCACACACACACACACACACACACACACACACGCACGCACACACACACACACACACACACACACACACACACATACACACACATTAAAAAATACACACTTCCACACAAGCACACCCTTGTCACTTGTTCTGTGATGATCAGTGTGTGATACAGATCAAGTGACAGGAAGCTGTGTGTGCTGTATGTTCGCCATATGTCAGTGTGCTGTCCACCCTGTGAGGGGCTCACACTCACATGCACAGAAAGAGAACACTTGCCTATAAGTTATTAATGGCATAGCAACCATAGAATGTAATTCCCTTCCTTTCCATTGTTTATCAGTGACTTATTAACAAGCTACAGCACTATGGGGCCACCAAACATCACATGTCAGAGTTAGCCCATGCTTTATTAATAAAAAAACACAATATGGATTTTACGGCCCCTTTAGGGCATATCATCGGTGTAACCAGTTTTATTGTAGTAGATGGATGCATTTATGTTCACAATGTAAACATTTAGCTTGATACTGTTATCCAAATGCTTATGGATATTTTGTGTCTATGCTACAAACAACAGGTCTGACATGTAGATGGGCAGTAATACAGGCATGGATCTCGTGAGATAAACAAAATAAAAACAAAGAATACACTGGAGCATTTCATTAAATGGTGCTGGCAAACAAATAATGTTTTGACAAAGTCAAATCAAGCAATTACCAGTGTAAGATACTTAATAAATATGTTTGTATTGTATTGTATATGTTTGTATTATAACTGAATATCTCAATAGACTTCCAAGCAATAAATAGCATCATCTTCACACATTCTCCTCCCCCATTAAGCCCACAAATGAACATAAGGCAGATATTTTTAGTGTACTATTTTTGTGTCCGTCACCAGAGTCAGCATGCTTGCAGTTACCAGCCAAGCAAAGGCTTTGATTCATATAAACATTTAGTGGGAAGTATAGACAGGAAACTATATAACACAAGGCCACGCAGACAGGAAAATAAGCTGTCATAACAATACTAGAATAGCCAACAAAAATGTGCGTAAATCCATGCTAACTCAGAAAAGCATCCAGGTGTACAGGCACACAGGAACCTCGTGTGACAGTGTCTCAGAGTGATCATTCAGCTGAAACACCCCAAAGCATGCGTGTGTCTTCAGGACATATATAATTGATACAAAAACAAAACAAATGTATGGTATGAAATTTAGGACCTGCCCATTTCTACTGAGCCATTAACATTAGCATATTAGAATAGTATAGATTGGTTGTGATGTACTTTAGGTAAACAGGTTTAAGACGTATTGTAAGTAGAGTTTGTCAGCATGGTCAGCGTGCAAAGGGTTCTGCAAGAAACCCTTAAACACATATTTATAATCCTGTTGTACTGTCTTTAATAAAGTGGTGACAATATATATGACGTTCCAGTATGCTATTAAAAGAAGCCCTGTCATAGCGCACTATCACCACATGAGCATGTGTGTGTGACAAGACGGGCTGGAGTCTGCTGAGCCCTGCTCTCTTGGGCTGCGGCAGACAGCAGATGTTGCTGTTGGGTCCACCCCCCACCCCCCAGGAAAGCTCACTGGTGATGAGATACACCAGCCTGGATGGTTACGTCATGCAAGGATTAGGAGTGTGAGGCTGCCTGTGTGCGTGCGCGCGCGCGTGTGTGTGTGTGTGTGTGTTACATCCTGGTGCCATGTGACAACTGCTATGTAAAGATACACAGGAATTGTTACTCATCAATGGATTTGTGTGTGTTTTCTAGTTCCGCTGTTTGAATGAAAACATTGTGAGAAGTACTTCCTGTACAGCCAGCTGCAGCTGGACTATGGTATTGAGTAATAGGAGAACACACACACACAGTCATTTTAGATACATCCGCTTCCTCATTCTTATTTCATCTCTCTATCATGTCTCTCATAGCACCTCAGTCTTCTGTCATCTTTGTCCTCCCCTGCTCCTCCCTTTAACATGTTTGTTATTCTCCTCTGTCTCCCTGTCTGTGATGTTGTTGTTCTCTGGCTGTCTCCTGTCCTTCTTTCCCACAGTTGCCCCCTCTGCTCCAGGAAGCACCCCCCCCCCCCCTTCCCATACACACACACACACACACACACACACATTTACTAACTGCAATCGGCAGTGATGATGTCATCAAAGCGGGACGGTGGAGTTGCCGGGGAAAGGGGGCGGGCACTGTACCATGGAGAGGGAGAAGGGGAGCGAGATGTGGGATGAGACGGAGGGCAAGGAGATGACCTGGGTGAGGCCAGGAGAGAGACTGAGATGGCCACATGGATCCGTGCCCTCAGCCAGACGCTGTTCCCCTGGGAAACGCAGACATGGTAACCACGTGGCCGTAGCAACAAACAATACATCATCATGACACTTCTGGACCAGCTGCTTCCAGGAGGGAACCATAGCGCTCTTCCTGGAGCACAGACTGTGTCCCCATAGTGTTGCTAGCAATCCAGCCTGCCTTGTAGTACCAGACCCTATCATGCTAGTGCAACGGTCCTCCGTGTTGGGCTGAGTCCCCTGGGCTTTGAAGACTTTCCTTTGGGGACATGGGTCAATCATGCTGGTACTAGACATGGTGTGGTTATGTGGTCGTTCACTGCCTAAACCCAAGGGAGGGAACCCTGCTGATGGTATACTAGTCCTTAAGATCGACCTTGAACTTCTGTAAATAAACAACGGACTGAAGCTGAATGAACATTTTATATAATTGTCCCCAGCACTGCTACAGTAGACCTAGCATAAATGCTACAATGCACATGACAATGCAACAGACAGGCAGTTGAAGAAGAGGAAGTGGTTGAAATACACTTGACAGAGTGTTACAGGAACACCCCATGTGTGTGTATTTCTACACAGTATATTCACGTGATGTTATGAGATGGAAACTGTGTGGACTGCAGTTTGAAACTGGCCCTGTGTTCCTGGTGTGCGTCACAGTGCAGGAAGCGTCTGGGGTCAGTCTAACTTACCTGTAAACGTGTCTTCATGGCTCTTCTGCACCACCCCACACAGCAGCACTCATGCTAGGGTGAGGGGAAAGCAGTTCATGTGGCCAGGGAGCGAGGGTGGAATGTGGCTCAGTGTTTTCACTACAAAAGGGGGGAGGGGCTTGTTCTCACCCACAGAGGAGAAAAGGAGAGAAAGAGAGAGAGAGAGAGAGAGAGACTCAGTGATGCATGATGTTGCTATTAGCCCAGCCTGACCTGTTTAGGCAGTCTACTCACAAGCACACACACAAGCCTACTATATTTTGCGTATGAAGCACACACTGTGTCCATGAGACAAACACAGTGTGTATTCTGCTATGTTCTACATCCTAGTGTGAGATCAGTCTGTTACTCCCCCCCCCCCACACACACACACACACACAAATGCATAGGGAAACACACAGGAGCACGCACGTGTGCGTGTGTGTGCGTGTGTATTTGGCTGCTAAGGCCGGTGCTAATGTGTCCAGCCAGGCAGCACTGATACAACAGATCAGTGAAAGAGAGGAGATAAAGCCAGCTTTGTGTCCCATGTCGGAGCTGGGCCATGAGCTGGCTGAAGCGCAGGGCCATTGTCATGCCAGCCCAGGTTCACTGCGGTCACACAGCTACTAGCTACAGCCTGGCTATTAGCCCTCACATGGCATGGGCAGGGGAAGGAGGAGGAGGAGGAGAGGAGTGCCAGGAGGGGCAAAGAGTCCCAAGGAATCGAGTAGTGTCCCTTTAAGTGTCCCCATTGTGAGTCAGTTGTAGCTCAAGTGGTCGAGTCAAATGGTTATCTGTGTTATTGTGTGTGTGTGTGTTTATAAAATATCCTTTCCCACAAACACAGTGGCCTGCAGTGATTCACTGGGACATTAGGGTGTTTGATTTGCCAGACAGAATCCCTGTTCCCTTACTCTGACTCATGCTTTCACTCCCTCCCTCCCTCACTCTTCCCTTTTCTCAGCTCCACCCCCACTGTGTGTGTGTGTGTGTGTGTGTGTGTATGTGTGACCTTAGTCCCATATCTCGCTGCTGCTTGCAGCTTCTATATTACACAGCCGGAACCTCTACCTGTAGAGAGGAAGACGGGAGGTGAGGTGCCAGGTTACAAACGCACCCGAAGTCACCCTGACCGTCAAGCATGTCCCATGCAGCCCAGAACACAGTGTCCTCTGTCTGCCAGCTACCTGCATACCTTACCCGCCTGTGGGCCTGGCATCACGCCCGTCTCCACGCCATAGATCCCCTGACAGACCAGGAAGTCTGCTGATATATTGACTAACAGCGTAATCAAATAGTCCCACAATGGGTCTTGTTAAATCCTAAAAGAATGCCCTAGCAAAAATCGCTTGCATTTATAGCCGCAAAAAAACAATAATCTTTACCTTGAGGATTATATCACATGTTGGCTTTGAAGGGTTGAAGCCTAATAAATACTGCACTTAAAAGGATAAAAGAATAAAAACACACAACTGAATCTGATGCTTGAGATGTCATTTTTGAAACTGGAAATGAAAAGCCATGATTGCCACTGTGATCTAGCTGAATGCGTTTAGTCTAACACTTTGTCTGAAGGTCAGATGCCACCTGCCCTTCTGGGTGAAGGAAAACATGTGCTGTTGTTTCTTATGCACACGTAATTAGAGCAAAGGCCTGTGCTTCATACTCTTCTTGCAGAAGCCATCCCTCACATGTCCCAACAGTGGTTACAGCCATCGGTTGCAGCCTGTGTCTCCTCAGGGATAAGTCTTGACAAAGCAGAGCAATGTTGTCATAGTAACCAGACCCAACAAACACCAGTGTTAAACCAGTGCCAGAAGAAAAAGTGGGAGCAAAGGTAACAACCTTGGTAGTTATGATTCTGACTCAGCAACAATTTCGAGTTAGATTTAAATCGTTTGTCTTATTTTCTTATTTATTTAGAGAGCTACACTATTGCAGGATTCAGTGCTGTGCCACCATCTTGGATCAAGACAGCAAGCTGACCAAACTACAGCCTTGAAGTTAGACCTAAAGAAGCAAGGACTAATGGTATTGAATGTCTTTAAGTGAAGTCACCTTTTATAATGACTCTTATGAGATGAGGGACCAAATTCAGATCTGACATCTGGGTGACATACTGTAGTTACAGTCCTGTAATCGTTTACAGAGACGCTAATGTTCACTGCGGTGTGTGCTACCCTCAAGCATAGTATGTGAATTCTTAAAATGGGTAGAATTACACTTTAGGTATCTGTGTCTGTCTGAAAGGGGCTGACTGTTGGCCTGCCATGAAAGAGACCCTGCCAGTTGGAACGTGTAGTGCAGGGCTGTGTCATGGACCTGTGTTGAGTGAACTGCAGGGTGTGGATCAGCCTTACTGGCCTCCAGACTGTATGAACTCCCACATATCTTAACTGGGCCATGCTCTGGAGCCATGTACTGTGTGCGTGTGTGTGTGTTTATGGCCATTCCTGCTCCCACATGCCCGCAGTCAAGCTGTCCGCTTGCACTCACTGACACACTGAAAACCATGCTCTCTCTCTCACTTCTTGCAGTGGATGACATCAAAGGTGAGGCAAGGACATAGTAAAAACCTAATGACCTCCACCATGACACCAGGAATGTGTGCGTGTGTGTTTATGTACAGCGCGTGTGTTGCAGTGTGGACAGCTGGCCTTTGTTTGTGTTTACATGTGAGCACTGTTCATTCAGACAGATGAACGCTAGGGAGCTGGATCTCCTGTCCACCTCCCTCCCTCCCTCCCGTCTCTCTGAGGAAGAGATGTAGGGGGTTGAGGTTTTAGGGTTTGTCATTTGTTTGCTGGGTTAAATGGGAGGCCTTCTGAGACCGGACCTGGGATTACAGGCTGAACAAACAGCTGACTGGCTGTCTTGTCTTTTTTAAGAGGGACTTCCAATTGCAATGCCCCATGTAAAATGAAAGTAAAAGCACTGGAGATAATGTAACATTGCATTTGAAAATTAGGAAGTAATGGCATATATTTGGCAAGTATACACCATTAATGAAATCTTATTTTTATTCTACCTGGTGATAATAACTGAATAGCTGAAATAACTAGCTTAGTTTTACTGGTGAGCAGAGAAGTCTGTAGACGTCCACATGAAAATTCAGAACTATCCTCCACATACTTGCTAACAGTCTAAGACTAAGACTGACAAAGATGTCTTAACCCAAAAACATAGGCCATTAAATGGAACATGAACTGGATAGATGTTTTCCCCACACACATGCACACACACAGTGTCCAGTAAGTCAACATACGATATTTATTTAGGAACACAAAAAATGATAAGTTAATTATCAGGTAGTCCACAAATATTGTGGGAATGGTATACAGTCATACAAGGGGGGAAGGGGTGGGGGGGAATGGGCAATGACATTTACGTAAAGTCCCACCCAAAACAAATGCTCTGATTTCACCAAATAAAGTATGGAGCATGGAAACATTAGTTTTAGTCAGAATAATAAGAAATTAGTTACTTGCCATCATTACAGCCATAATCTTGTTCATCCTAGTCACCATTGACTATTCAAAATATTTATTCTTACACTCTTCCCGTCTCAAGAACAAAACACTATTCATCAAGAGAAACTGAAAATGGATGGGGAGGGTGGGGGGTCGCACCCTACATTTCAAATATTGCCATTTATATCAGGTAGGCCCCTGAACTGACCCCCAGCAGAACCACAGAACCAAGGCTCCAAACCAAATGAGTAAGCATTTGCAAAATCCTCTCCTAAGTACACATGTCATATGGGTACAGTATACAACAGTAGTCTGTAGTGTCCCCGATTAGCCAGTGCCATTTCTCTCCTTAATCCACATGCAAGTTCGGGTTCATACACTATATAAGAACTGGAAAATTATCTTCTGCTGCCATTTATTTGAGACGGTAGCCCTGGAGCAAGTCACGGTGACATATTTCAGTCAATATAATCCTCGAAGCAGGGACCTGTAAGTTACACGCTTGATGAGAAAAGAAACAACAGCTCTTACTGTAGCTTTGATGAGCAGAGCCCCAACCCGCCCCCCCCCCACCCCACCCTGACTCTGTAGGAAACACATCTTGGTTTTATGTACGTTTTGCTACAAAAGATGTTACACATTATGAACACGTCATGCAAAGTTTCAAAGTAAGCTTACAAAGAGTCAAAGATGGAGTAGTTGTGTTGTCATGTTTAAATTGGCTTCCGTTTTAGCTGCTTTTGATTTGCCATTTCCAAAAAGATAAAAACCAATAAAAACATCAACCTTAAGAAATTCCACCCATTTTCTAGACCGCCTCCATTACCCTCCCTTCAGAAACAAAAACAACTTCAAAACAATCAACATTATAAACTACATTATATCAAACAAATTTTTTTTTTCTTATAATACCCAAATCTGACTGACCCCATGCAGGGAGCGATGTAGGTCTGAGTCCAGGTGTAAAACTGCCAGCCTACAAAATGTGGATCAGTTAGTATGTTGTAAAATGACAGTGGCTGCTGCCTTTAGGAAAAGGAGAAAGAAAAAGATAAAAGAAAAAAAATAAACATTAAAAAACATGTCCTGTGTCGTCATGGGCAACGGTTGGTTTAAGAATCCCTGATTGGCTGAAAGAAGTCAGGTGACCACCAGGTGAGGTAAGAGCAGACCCACCTTATCCGATGGGGATGAAGAATGTTGTTTTCTAAACACTAGCGTGTGTGTGTGTGATTTGACTAGAAACTGACCACCCACTGGCATGCATGCACGTGCACGTAGCGTGCGTGACGAGTCACTGGGAGCGCGCTGGAAGGTGTCTTCTGGTGCACGCCCTGCACCCCAGGGTGCCCGGGCACACACAATACACGTCCTTACACAGAAAACACACTGGATCCTTGGGCGTGACAAGTTCCAGAATATTTCTTATGACTATGCATTTTTCTAAAGAAAAACAAAGAAATAAAAGCAAATGGTTTCAACTGCTCTCTTATTACGGTGTGTGCGCTTCTCGTCTTATTCCTCTCATATATTGTACTGACATTTGCATTGGTTCCTCTGAAAAATTGTCCATGAGTGTTCCTTGGTTTGCGTCGCTCCCGTTTCCTCCGTGGAGCGTGTGATTTTTTTTCTTTTTGGAAAAGACACCAGACCCTCCTTCCGCCCCGTCCAGACCCTACCCCCGCCCCCCCACCCCCCACCCCCGGGCAGGGGGTCTGTGCTGCAGTCCCTCCCCGGCCCCTCATCTCTCCGCCTCCATGGCGACGCTGGCCTTCTGCTCCGTGGCAGCGTGGTGCGAGCCCACCCCCGTGGGCCAGGCGGGGCAGGGGGGCTGCGAGGGGGGCTGCCCATGAGTCCAGAGTCCCTGTGGGGGCTGGGGCGCGCTAGGTACGCTGGGCGGGGCCCCCCAGCCCCCCACCTGGCCGGGCGGGGGCGAGGTGGCCATGGGGCTGCCGCTGGCCCCGCTGAAGCTCTCGGAGGCCTTGAGGCGGGAGAACATGGTCAGGGCGTCGGGGAAGTTGGGGGGCGTGGCCGGCGTGTTCGCTGGGGTGCACATCTGGGGACAGAGGACACAGTTGGCATGGAAACGCACAGAGGCAACTGTAGAGGACCACACACGCATACATTACATACACACACACATACTGTATATTACAAACACGTGTGTGTTTGTGTACAGAAAAATACAATATTATAGTCATCATTCAACAAGAGGTATTATTATTATTATTATTATTATTATTATTATTATTATTATTATGCAAGTGTCTCATTAGCCCTGCACCTAAGTGAAGTTACATGATTCACACACACACACACACACACACACACACGTGGTGGGACTGGAAAGCAAGGGGAATCCCAGGTAGTCGCAGGGGACTCCAATCCAAACTCTATTGTCCCTTCCACCCTTCCGTCTTACTGCATTTCTGATACGTGTCTATATTCTTTTCCTGTTTGAGCTTCAGTGTGGTCGAACCCTCAGGTTGGCACCTGACAGCTAGACACACACACACACAGTGTTCACCCACTCTCCCTAATATCTCCTACACACACCCCATTGGCTGTATTGCAGACCATTCTACTGCCAGGAGGGTCTTGGGTGGCACACAACAGGCCAGGATGTATGAGTGGACCACTGCTCAATGGCTATGTACACAGGCTAGCTAGCTCAGAAGCAGACACCTTAGCTGTCCATGTCCCTCGCCCTTCAGCGGGCAGGAAGAGGACAGGGCTGTATTCCACACTCCCAGAGGACGGCAGAGGTGGGACACAGCTAAGCCGTGAGGCGTGCCATCTAAAAATACCAGCGTGGAGCGTAGAGGTTGGTGGGCTGTCGCTACCCTCGTTGCAGCGCAGCCCTACATCACCGACTGCGACATACAGAAGCTATGGCTTCATAAGAGATAGGCGTTTGTTTTTAAATGGAGGAAAGCATTGCACAGCAAACTGAAATGACACGCTGCAAAGTAACACAATGAGAAAAGTCCATCTAGCTCAGTTGACACCGTGCCGCCATCACCGCAATACCAGAATCCCCCTATTAGCTAGCTGTAGTGACATAAGCGTTTATAGGCAGGCAGAGACTGAATATTAGATTAATGGTCTATTTGTAGTAATGTGAGCATTTTTATTTGAGCTGCGTAGGTATCAGGGATCACTGCATATAGCTCACTGGACTACACCACAGCTTGTCTTGGCTATATAACCCTTGTCTGTACAGGCGCTGGCATATAACTGACAATAAGCCCCTCTAGACTGACAGCCAGCCTTCGTCCTGCCCTGCACCACAACAGAGCTGTAACCGGACCCCCTTGCCCCCTAAAAAGTGCTGTAGTGTGCAGGTCGGGCTCTAGAAATACTGCCCGGGTGCCGTCCGGTCCCGTCGAGGAGCGGTACTGTTGTGAAAAACGAGTGTTCCTGGTGCCCGCTGACAGGAAGCGCTTAGGCCACTTCCTGTGGTTAAGAAACACCCCGGAATACCGGAGGCACAACCTCTAAATAGTCCTGCGTACGCTTGGCACTCGCTTTGAGACTAACCTAGGCATTACTGTTACCAAGTAAGCAAAGATATTTGATAGCTACCTATATGACTGTCTCTTCTGCACTGTGCCACACAGTAGATTAAATGGGTTAGCCGTTTGCTCAAGGGCATGTTGGCAGAGTGAACATTGTTTCTCATTCACGTCAGCACTCTGACTATGTTACCCTTGGCCTTGTGGTTGTGACATAAACACAGTGTTGTAAATCTCAACCGTTTTAACCCATGGCCCTCAGAAGGACTTGGTATATGGTCTCTGATAGCAACTGTAGTCATAGTCAGGACGCCCTGGGGGTTGCAACATGCCTTTTGGGGATTCACAAGATAATCATTTTCATATTTTTAGTCTTCTCCATACATTCTTTATGTTTTGTTATCTGTGTGTG
>JAODUG010000011.1:274374-287010 GCA_027564795.1 Aphredoderus sayanus
TTCCCTCTCTCTCCCTGCTCTCCCTCTGTCTCCCTGTCTTCCCTCTGTCTCTCTGTCTCCCTGTCTTCCCTCTGTCTCCCTGTCTTCCCTCTGTCTCTCTGTCTCCCTGTCTTCCCTCTGTCTCTCTGTCTCCCTGTCCTCCCTCTTTCTCTGTCTCCCTGTCCTCCCCCTCTCTCTGTCTCCCTGTCTTCCCTCTCTCTCTGTCTCCCTGTATTCCCTCTGTCTCTCTGTCTCCCTGTCTCCCTGTCTTCCCTCTCTCTCTGTCTCCCTGTCGTCCCTCTCTCTCTGTCTCCCTGTCTTCCCTCTGTCTCTCTGTCTCCCTGTCTTCCCTCTGTCTCTCTAACTTCCTTCTGTCTCCCTGTCTTCCCTCTGTCTCCCTGTCTCCCTGTCTTCCCTCTGTCTCTCTGTCTCCCCACCTTCCCTCTTACTCCCTGCCTTCCCTCTGTCTCCCTGTCTTCCTTCTGTGTCTCTGTCTCCCTGCTGTTCCTGTGTAGCTCTGCTAACAAGCACGCAGACCACGCCCTCCGCAGAGGCAGCAACACCTTAGGTAGAAAGCAGCACGCTTCACCTGCCTTCCAGCCTCCCCTCCCTCCAGTGGAGGTTGTGGGGCAGGTTCCCTACCCCACAGCTGAGGGCCAGAGCCAGGGCCAGGCCCACACCCCACCGGGGGCCCCAGGGCCTGAGCCCTGCCCGCCCAGCTTGGCCACGGGCATGGCTGCTCTCGCTGCAGCCCAGCAGCTGCTAGCCCAGACAACAGAGGAGATCAGGTAAGGCTGCCTGCCTGCCTGACTGCCTGCCTGCCACCCAGCCAGGGGTGGGGGACACAACATGCCTTGCATCACACACACAGGCTACTGTATGCAGTGGGAACAGTACATTCCTATGAGGGCATTGTTCATATTGTAGGAAGAGGTCAACACGTACGTACGTATGAGGTCCGTAGGCTTGTGGGTTCGAGCCCCACAGTTAGTTTACCCGCAAGCATCCATGAGCAAGATGCCACACCCCCTCACCTGCTCCCTGTAACCGATCTTATTATAAAAGCGTCTGCTAAGTGACCTAACTGTAATTGTTCAGCTTAAAGCCCAGCGTAACCCACTTATTTCCACATTATGGCTGGCTATGTAAAGTTTGTGGCAAGCAGGACCACAACATGGCTGCATGTTTGCGGGCGGGGCCCACTGAACCAGCACAACAATGGCTGCTGTCATTCTCCTAGCGTTCCCTGCCAGGGCACTTCACCTCCCAAGGCCCCGAGACAATGGCATCGGCAGGAAGTGTCCACCGGCCGGCCTCCGCGGCTGCCTGTTATGTAAGGGTGCGAGGGCGTCTAGGAGCTGCCCGTGAAGCACAGCATTCATAAAGCTGGGCAGCTGCTCTGATTGGGCCGAGCGTTCTATTGATCCGCAGAGGGAGGCGAGCTGAGGAGACAGATGGAGATAAGGTTTCCTGCTGCGGCGCTTGACATTGGAGATCATTTAAAAGCGGATCTCTGGGTTGCTCTAATGGAGCCGCGCTGCCGGAGCCTGCTTGAGGCGGGGCCAGGCGTTCACACTAACCGTCTTTGTCTTTTGCGGCCAGCAACCCAAAGCTACGAGACTCCGCCCCCTGCCCCCCCCACCCTCTCCACCAGAGGAACGGGTCAGGTGGGAGCCAGCTGTGTGTGGGGGCCCCCGGGGGCCCCAGTCCTCACATGATCCGGAGAGGTAACACACGCACACACACACACACACACACACGCACACACACGCATGCATGATGATGTGTGTGCAGCAGCATGTTGACCTCCTGACCTTTCAGCCACCAAGAAGCCGGCCCCGGCCCCGCCCAAGCCCAGCAACCCTCCCCCGGGCCAGCCGGGCTCCTCAGCCAGCAGCCCTCCTCACCTGGCGCCCCCCTCAGGCCCGTCCCAGAGCCCCAGGGTCGTGTCTGGCCACTCCCCCACCTCCCCCTCCCCCCAGCCCAGTGCCACGCCCAGGCGGCCGTCCAGCAACCAGCCCCCCCTCCAGGCTCCCAGCCACCCCCCTCCGCAGCCCCCGGCCCAGCCCAGGGAGCCCCAGGACCTGTCGCCTCCCGGCACGCCCACCCCGCCGGACACGCCCCCGTCGCCCGCCGCCCCCCAGGACAGCCCCGGGACGGCCACGCCCCCGTCCCCGTCGCCCTTCAGCTCGGGCTCCCTCCCGCGGCCGCGGCCCGTCCCCAAGCCCAGGAACAGGCCCAGCGTGCCCCCGCCCCCACAGCCGCCGCCGGCCAGCGACGCCAGCGAGCTCCTGGGTAACCCCGCCCTGCACCACACGCCACTGGCTGAAGGCCACGCCCACTGGTGTCTGAGGCATGTGCACTGTAGAGCTCCTCTACATTTAGCGCCACTTGAAGTGCGTGTCCTTGGCAGCAGTGGGCGTCGGCTTCAGCCTTGTACATTCAGCACATTGAAGCCATCAGCTGCATGTGTTAGCCAGCGTGTGGGTACATGCCACTGGTGTGCTCCGTGTGTGTGTCCTGAGCCTTGGTCTAACGGTGTCGCACTGCCATGCCCCCACAGGTTAACGCGCCGCTTGTGAGAGGTTTGTTCTCAATGGAACTTTGCATTTGCTGCTCTCTTCATTTGCCTCATACCACATTGCCTGTCACCCTCTTTGGTTTGCCTGCTGTCCACCTGGGCACCATACTTACCACTGATCATGAATAATTCATCTCCATTACAAATGGTTGCACTTGACTGAATGTATGCATTTGAATAAGGACAAATTAATTAGCATTTATATCTATTCATGTACAGTATCTGTCTTTATATTAAGTTATACCAAGTTATTTGTGTCCTGTATTAAATTTAAAGTCTTTTGAAACGGCCTTAAAATAATCAAGTCAGTTCAACTCTTATAGGTCCACTTAACAGTCAAATGTGTAGGTTTTGGTCTAAAACATTGCTTAATGGACTATACTTATCCATGGAATATTCAGTGATGCCCATAAAGTGTTAGTAAAAGACCCTGGTCTATTGTAAAGCATGCGTGTTGGACTTGTTGTATGTGTTGGTGTGCCAACTCAACATGCTGTATATTCACCTACAGCTGCTGCTGTGCTTATTTTTACGGCAAATTGAGTTTGATCTTTTCCATCTAAATAAGAATGTGGGTTGGTTTCTATCATGGATTTTAGCAGCTGTGACAATGTAGTTCTTGGGGCTTTTTATGAACTGCCACAAATTACAATTGACCCATTTAATTGGCTGTTTTTAATTTTTTTATGAATACAGAAATGAGTTCCCAGTACCCTTAATAACCCAGCATAGCTTCTACATTTCAATCATTCCATGCTACAAGCTTACTAATGCCTGCTCTCTTTGGCCAAACAGCACCACCTGCTGTTAATATGGACTTTTGTCTTCTTCCCCCCACCGCCCGGCTGGTATGTGGGCTGGTGGAAAATGTTACCCCATTGCATGACATGGTTACAAAATAACCCTCTAAATGATTCTAACCTTTTCTGAAATGGCTCAGGTTTCTGTTTCTGGGTTTAGTTCGGGGGAATATGGACATAAGTACAATGATGTGTGTTTGCATGATTTCCTAATCCCCCTCTGCATGGAAAAATGGCCTGCTTTCTTACTAACACGATCAGATGTCATGTCAAGTATAATATTTTGAGTACAACATGGCAGAATATTTAAAGTGCAGTAGACCAAGAGGGTGTTCTTTACCTCTTCCCTGTATTGTGTTGTAACATTGTTGTGTTCCCTTCTCAGACCCAGCGTTGTCTTTCAAGGGCCTGAGCAGAGCCTTGGTCCCTGAGCTCGCTGTGGACCAGCAGCTAGGGACCTCCTCTCCCTCCACGCCCACTGCTGTCCTCAGAGACTCTGACCTGGACTCTGAGAGCACCCTCCTATGAGGGCACCTCAGCCCGGGCCAGCTGCCCCCGTCCCGCTGCTCCTCCAGCCCAGCCCACGTCCCCCTCCGATCATGTGCCCTGACGCTGTCCGCTGCTTGCACTGCACCGCAAAGCCCATGTAACCGGCTGCACGCAGGCCCAGCTTCAGACAATCATCTAGAAAGTTCTTGCGTCACATCATGTCTCGTAATGCCTCGCCAGTTAACGTGGGGAGAAATGCATCACAATGTTTTTCGCCTGGGAAGTTGCCCGAATGGACTTCAGTATTTGGTGTGGGGTGTTTTTGTCTTTTGTATGTCTGCCGTATGTTGTTGAACATGGCCTGAGATTAAGAAGTAATTGGGGAGAGGGGGAGATGTTACAGTGAACTTGTAAACCAAAACTATTGCTGATCATGTAGCCAGTGACTGCAGGAGTCCAGTCGTCTGAAACGCGTTTTTGTATGAGACCCACCCTTTACTCTCTTGTATTTATTTACCAGAAACCTAACATTCCCTGTGGCTTGATGTGAGTATGTAGTCTTCTACATTGAAATGCCTTACTGGTACCGACCAGAACGATCAAATGAATAAATAAATAAACGACGCATTACGTATGCATGACAAATGGACCATTATACTGCAGTATTTACAGGAAGTAAGGTCGTGTGAGAAATGGTCCAGGGACGTGAGCAGGCACGTCGACTGACGCAGAACGTCTTGTACAAGTGGCTAGACGTCCTGTACAAGCTGGTCTCCCAGACGTCTGTGTCATCCCTCATCATCTTTCCATGTGTCTTATGCTATGGCATTACAAGTGACAGGCTCTGTACTAGTGAATGTAGGAGAACAGGGCCATGTCTATGCCTCTTCATTCTGAGCAGTGACTCACCTCAGCAGACCATGCTGCACTCGAGTGCTGTCCAAATTCAAAGCGATTTATTGTAAACTGGTTTCTCCACACCTGTCATTCTTTCCCACTGAGCTGGGTTTCCAAAGCTCTGTTGTGAGGTGGTGTTAGATTTTGCCTGGTTGGAAAAGTGACCTCATGGTATTTTTCTGCATAAGCTTTGCTTTTTGTTTTGCCTTGAATATAATTCAGGGTTTGGTTCCCAGAGAGCAGACCCACAATGGTACCAGAGGTGCATGGTGGGGGATGGTGGCTGCTGCCAGTCAGAGACTACTACGCTTAGGAAGACCCCACTCTCTCTGTTCATGTGCCTCGCTGCCTTACCCGAGCATGGAGAGCACTGATGGCTCTTCGAATCAAACACTCTTGCCATTTTCACCTAGAGAAGGCAATGCTCCATTGTAAGCTCATTAGTTAAACTGTGTAATATGAATGCTTGGTTATATTCCCTTTCCAAAGAAAATAAAGCATATGGATGGAAAACAATGCTACTAGTCATGATTTGTGCAGCCAGTTTGGTGGAAGTAGCATGGAAGAGATTACTTTATTTCTTTGAATTTCATCACTTTAGTTTACCAGCAGGGTCAAATGCAGACTGGACAGAAAAGTCCTAAATCTATTTTTAGCACTGTTTACAGCACTCTCGCAACTCAGTCATGAAAGTAGAAAACATAAATGTAGTGTGTTCTTGTTTATGTTTTAAGTGAAAGTGAAATACTGTCAATTGTTCCAACGTGAAAAAATGAATGGATGGAGAAGGATCCATGCAAACCCCTCATGGAATTCACCATGTTGTGATGAGAGCTGTTGGCATACAGCTGAATTATTAAGCTTTGCAATGGATTTGAAAAATAAATTTTTATGGATTTTCACTGCTCAAGTTGTGGTGAGAAAATGACTTTTTTCTGATCACCATGGCAACTGCGTCACACTTACGAGGATGTTGGTCAGTTTTAATGTCGAGCACATATTTTTTTCTGATCCAAAACATATTCTTCAAATTCTAAGCATCAAATACATACAGTAAGAATAAAACAACCGCAAAACAATAGCCTTCAAAGAAAACATATAAAATCATTATAAAAGGGAAATTACAGACTAAAAAAGAATTAAGACTTAACACACTTACTTTGAACTGTAACTAGTACAGAAAACACCTGCACCGACATGCATAATAATTTAAAATGAAACACGGCAGTGCACTATTAGCAGCCAGGATTACACTTTACAAGTCACAGTTACCTCGAAAGCCTGACTGAAGCTGTGCATACAGAAGACTCTGCTTCTGGGTGGCATTCTGGAAATTACCATTTAAAAAAAAATAACATTGTGCGTGTAGACAATATCTGTATAACAAACACATTCAACAACATAAATCATGAACAATGCATAGCAAAACAATAGCACAACAGAGCTACATAGGTAAATTGTGTATATGTGTGGAATAACTATGACAACCAGAAGTCAGGAAATTAGCCATTTATAGATGTCACGTTTTCCCGCCTAGTCACTCAGCAACCACCTACATATTCCAAGCGGGCTATGGCGGTGTTAAAACACTAATAATACTGTAGTGCGATCAGCAGTCTCTACCAAAATACAGCTCTGGCTGTATTCCCGTGTTCATTATGATATTTCAAGATACACAGAAGAGGATGCCAAAATACTGGAAAATATCTAGTCCACACATTTCATATAACGGAATGCAGGCCACGACGTACTGTTAAGGGGTTAAGATTTAAGACTCAAGTACTGGAACAACAGTTCCATTGCAGCACACAGTCTGTAGATACTTTGTACAAGAAGATAGCACTCTTGATTCTCAAGTGGAAATTAGCCAAATGCCTACAACTATTATGAAATAATGACAGACAATAAGATACAGTAGTGTGTGAATGTGCGATCTACTGTATACTGTAGTATTAAACACACCAAGGGCATTTCAATAAAGCCCATGCTGCTTCATAATTTCACTAAAGCTGTGAAATGGCCTACCGTAATACATTCATACAGTAACAGGTACAATCAACTGGCATCATCCTACAGCTGTGCCTAAACGTTACAAGGTTCAAATATGATCAAATAGAAAATATATTATGTACTTTACGTATTTGTGTATTTAACAGTAATTCATATGCAGACCAGTTCTCATTGTGTACATCTCTTACTGCAAGTAGAGTACGATGAAGACATGCAGTGAGCCAAGACAACGCATGCATGTTCACTATTGTACACTTGTCACCTGTGTATTACACCCAGTAACAATCTTCTCTCTGTATTCCCCCGGCGAGATCTTCCCCTCCAAGTGAACACAAAGATCAGAATAAGAGACGTGCTCCCCATGAAAACTGGTCTGGACTTCTTTCAGACATGTCTTGCTCTAGCCAGCACCTGGAGGAGGAGCACGTTTGTGCATGGGGCACTCGTAATGTTTTCTCTACAACACGATACATTATCATAGATATGCTCTCTTTTTGTGGACCGTCTGGTCTATATCCTAGTCCATGGTGTGTGTGTTCTTGGCACTTTGGTTGAGGAGAGTGAAGTGGAAATGGAGCTAGCCTCTTGGTTTGGCCTGACAGTTGAGCATATTTCCTGTTTCTACCAGGCAAGGGGGGAAGACAGTCTGGGGCTTCTGGGGTTGTCTGTGGCCTGGGTCTCACCGAGCGCCCTCTGGAAAACACAATTAACACAAAACCACCCCAGTGCACATCATATGTCTGTGTATGCTATAGAAGTAGGAATGGCGCCCTCTATCTGCCACAAAGAGCTAGTGCGTTGGGTCAGTCTGACCCGGAGGCCAGCAGGAGGGTTAAAGTGCTGTGTGTAGCTGTGGCCAGTGGCTGCTCACCTCAAACTTGGAGATAAACTCTGCAAAGATGCCGAAGAAAGCCTCAGTGCTGGTGGCCTTGCTGTCTTCTCCAAAGTACGAGGCCACTTTGGAGAACTCCTCCATGGCCCTGGCCTGCAGCGCATCCAGGGACTGCACAGCAGGGTGGCTGTTCTCCAGGAAGCTCTGCCATGCCAAAGGTCAAGGGTCAAGCCTTACACTGGCAACTGTGGCCTCGGGACCACACTGGACGGTAGTACAGTGTGTGATCTGGTCTGCAGCGTAACAGACCAGCAGGCTGCTGGGCAGCACACTCAACACCGCCTCTGTTTGCACCCGGCAGGCCCACGTGTGGGGGTCTGGACACTGGCTCAAGGATACGCTCATGACGGAGGCAAAGTGGTCTTCTGGGGTGGCGGTGACCTTCAGACAGGCTGCCCTGATGTCCTGTATGGTGGCGTGAAGGTCACTCAGCTCTGATGTGATAACCCTCTGGTGGACTGCACCACAGAACCAGCCATCAGTAGGAGTTGCATGCAAAGGCAATAATGGATGGAATAAAAACAAGTGCTGGTTACATTTTGAGGAAAGCTGGCCTCAACAGGATTGAACATGTATTGTAGTGTACAGTGTGTCTGTCCGTAATGAGCCCAGCTCATTGAATGAGCTCAGCTGTTGTCTCAACTAGTTGGTGAAAGCCATTAAGAGGGACTACCTTCGGCAAACTGGGTGTGAATGACAGCACACCCATGCACAACATGCACATGTCCTCATTGCACTGCCGCCAGTGGCCAAATACAGTAATACATACATAAAATATATACCTCTCCATGAATAACCTGTCAAGTCTAAGCCTCAGTAATAATATAACCTAAACCTGGAATTTGGTGTTTAAGTGGACTGTTTAGGTTTAGCAGTAGGTGGACTGTATAGGTTTAGCAGTAGGTGGACTGTATAGGTTTAGCAGTAGGTAGACTGTATAGGTTTAGCAGTAGGTGGACTGTATAGGTTTAGCAGTAGATAGACTGTATAGGTTTAGCAGTAGGTGGACTGTATAGGTTTAGCAGTAGGTGGACTGTATACAGTAGGTTTAGCAGTAGGTGTACTGTATAGGTTTAGCAGTAGGCGGACTGTATAGGTTTAGCAGTAGGTGGACTGTATAGGTTTAGCAGTAGGTGGACTACGACTAAAGTAGAGAGGAAGAAAACTCTCCTGCTAGCGTAATACTATCGTACTGTACCTTTGGCTGCCAGAGGAACTGTTAAGAGGTCTCTGGCAAAGTTGAGCAGCTCAGGGAAATGTTGGCATAGAGATTTGGCCAGAATGTGAAGAAAGGTGGATTTCCCATCTACTGTCTTGGTTGTGCTCAGCTGTAGGTCAGAGAGGACATAAACTATGTGAGTTAACATGGTTAGAGATACAGTACGTAATCAGCTGTTAGGACAGTTTGCTGTATTCACATACAGCAGCTTGAACTACATGACTCATGTTTCACTGTTATATAAAGTTTATATAAAATACTAGACATGTGGGTGGCCTGTTGTTCCCTCCCTTTTTTTTTAAACCAAAACAAACAGCGCTGAGCCTTAGACTCTACCTCAGTCAGAAAGTTGATCTTGAAGCCAGTGGTTTTGCTATTCTTCAGCTGGCCGTTGTTCAGGTAATTTCCCATTGCCAACACAAACTAGGGGCAGGAGAAAGCCATTAGTTTAAGTACAGTCACAATAAACCATTCAATGTAATGGGTGTCTGCTGGGGGAGTGAGACCACTCAGCCACCATCCTCTACACCCTCCAACCACTGCATGAAGGAAGCCCACTGAGCTGGACTGGCTTTACCTCTAGGATTTTGGCCAGTTTCTTGCTGCTCCTCAGCTCCACAGAAGCCTTGTAGATGTAGTCGTAGGCCACCTTCATCTCCTCCGTCCTCTCCTGCAAGGTGGTCTTAAAGTGGAGGCTTCGCAGGCGCATCTTGTACTCTGGCACCATCAGCATCTGAGGGAGAGACAGTTGTGCTCGGACAAGCTTTCCTTTTTTGCCGGGGATGGGATGTTAGCGACGTGCATGTGATGTACAGTAGTTAGTTAGAGACGTCATAGACCTCAGTGAGCCATCAGTGAGTGACATGCAGTGTGAGAGTATCTGCTGTGGCTGAGAGCCCCCTGCCGCTGTAGTGGACCTACGTTTTGCCAGCTGCCGAGGATTTCCGGCCAACCTACCTTGCCTGTCAATCACATGAATGCCCGCACACACACACACACACAGCTTTGTCAACGGGCTCCAGAGGGAGGGAGCTGAGGAGGAGGGAGTGGGCTTTTTTAGTTGTTGATTTACAATCTTACTTTTTATTATTATTATTATTATTATTATTAAGATTGACATTTTATTTCACATCTAACTCTCCTTCCGTCCTTCCTAGCCAGCTCTCCGTCACCCCTTCCAGCCAGCAGCACCTGTGGCCAGCGCTGAGTGCCCACCTGGAAGATGAACTGGTCTGGCTCGCTGAGCTTGGTGGGGTCCTGGTCAAACTGCTCGTACTGCTTGACCTCCTGGTCGTCGGGGGCGTACAGCAGCAGCTGCTTGATGTGGGCCGGCTCCAGCCTGTCCGTGGTCATGGTCATCAGAACCTGACGCAGCTCTGCTGGGGACAGCTTCAGGTGGGCGATGAGGATGGCTGGCCGTGCGACAGGGGGTTAGCGGTTAGGCTCCAGCACTGTACGGCACGTGACCGGCTAGGCTTAACACTCAAACTAGTGACCGTTAACAGCAGTATTTTATGTACATGTTGGTATTAAACACCCAACGCTCATCTGTACATTCAATACGTGACATAAATACAAATAACCACCCAATAACCACCATTACATCACAGCGCATTGAGAAGTGATGTGACTCACCGTCACCCACTACTGCCAAGAGGGCTAAACACAAGGCTAACCCACGTACAAAACAGCAATCATTCACTCCGCATGTCATTACTACTTAGTTCACTATTATTCTGCACCACAAGGACCCGTGGTGCAGATGAACCCGCCTGGTATACTCACAGGCGTTGTAGGCTTTCTTGTGAGACAGAATCTCCAACACGTTTTTCTTTTTAAAGCTCTCGGGCAGGAAGGCCGGCTCTGGGGGAGAGACTGATAGGTTTAATAACAGTGTGAGGATTTGTTCTCCAGGCACCGGGAGTGGAAAACACACAGAAACACTCGGCTTGACGGGGAAATAACAGTCTGATAAGAGGCTCATAAAAAGAAAGCCTTTTCTTCAGAACACTGAATCAATCACTGGACGCCTCAAACACTGTCTCCAACCACAGCAAGAGCAGTCTCTCTGCAACAGAGCCTCTTGTTATGAACCTCTGCCAGCACCGTAAAGGATTAGTGGGGAGGAGGAGGAGGAGGAGGTGCCTTATGGACAATGGCTGTGATGAGGAGGTTGTGTGTGTGAATGCTCCACAGCAGGGCATGGACAGCACTGACCACGTGCACAGTGGCTGCAAGGTACAAGACAACACGGGTTACATCACGACACAGGCGGATCAAACGCGCGGTCAGGGTGTCGGATGAGGTGAGCTCCCAGCATGCTCTCAAAAAGGGAGGGAAATGATCACGTGTGTTGTGTTTGAAAGGGGTTTTTCCATGGCGATGACGGTTGAGCGCACCCAGCCAAGAGGACATGCACCAACTGCATCATCTGATGGGAATCCATGGCATTATCCTATTTTAGAAGCGGTTTGTATACACACATGCAATCAACATTCACAATGTCTTAAATCACTCAGCTACATAGAGACATGTCCATATGGTGAAGTGGGCCACGAAACACAACGATCATTAATAGCAATGAACTTACTGGAACGGCGCTGGGTCCCAAAGTGCAACTCCAAGTCCAGATACTTGACCATGTCAGTCAGCTTGTCATATTCCGGGTCCTCCCCAAGCTACAGCAAACACAGCAAGTACATTAGAACCAAACATGTGCCCTTGCCTATAAAATGACTGCTAACATGTCGGGCACACACATGGTTTCGTCAGCCTAGCTAAAGATCTGAAAGCTACGTCGAAGAACGCCCCTGTGTTGAACGTCGCAACACAATGACAAACAGTCAATGCAGTTGCGCCTCGTGACCAGACGGGGGCCGCCAATATCCCCTCACCTGTCCCCAGATGGTGCCTTCAGACTTCTCCACCTGCTCCCAGCGAAGCCTCTTGACGCTCATGTGGTTGGTGTCAGAGGCGCAGGGCGGGGGCTCGCAGGGCGGGGGCAGAGGTGGGGGCAAGGGCGGAGGCACCTTGGAACGGCCCCAGGACCAGACAGAGTGGAACAGCTCATCAATACCAGCCAGGGCAATGCAATCTGCTGTCAGGTTATCTGAGTCTAAAGCAGCCCTGCATGTTGGAGCTGTCTCCCTGCTCCAGCACACCTGACTCACATGGGCCAGGTGTGCTGGAGCAGGCAGGCAGCTACAACATGTAGAGCAGTACATGAGCACATTACCTTGTGGGCCTGCAGCTCCTTGTGTGAGCTCTCATGGGTCTTGGTGGAGGGCAGGGTGCCGTGTGCACTCTGGGCCTGGGAGTGGAGCGACAGGCTCAGGGGGGCCCTGCCCTGGCCCTGGCCCTGGGGTGGGGCCTGGGCCTGGGCCTGGGGTGGGGCCTGCAGGCAGGCGGGCAGTGGGCCCTGGTAGCTGTGCTGGTGGTGGAGCTGGTGGTGGCGCTGTAGAACCAGCTGGCTGGGCCTCAGCATCAGCGGGGAGGGCAGGGGGGAGGGCTGGGGCGAGGGCTGAGGGGAGGGCAGGCAGAGGGGCTGGGGCTGGCTGATCTGCCGCGGGAGGCGCGGGGAGCGGCGGGGAGCAAGGGTCTGGGTGTGCAGGTGGGCCAGGCGCGAGGGGAAGCCCTCCCCTCTGGGGGGCAGCAGGGGCAACCGGCCAGACAGGAAGGGGCGGGGCGGGGGCGGGGGTGGGGGGATGATGGGGTGCTGGGGGTGGAAGGCCATGCGGGGGCGGGGCCCGTGCTCCGGGGAGAAGCGGAG
>JAODUG010000011.1:290559-305260 GCA_027564795.1 Aphredoderus sayanus
GTTTGTACTGTAATTCATTCTTTTTTGATCCACAAATGTTTTGCTGTGTTTACAGTATTCTATTTACAGTATATGTGGTGTTCTATGTAATGTAAGTGCAAAATGTACAAAATGTAACATAAAAAGGCATGTATTGACTGAAAAATACATATTTCCATCATTGTGTGTTGTGTTTGATCAATAGCTTCATTACTCTAATAATTACTCAAACCTAGAATATACTATTGGAAAAGTAGAAATGCTAAACGTGTTTTAGATTTATCACCATAGTGTTCAACTGGTTCAAATATAATGAGATCATATGAAGCATGTGTGTACAATACGATTACAAAATTGGGGTTTTACCAATTATGGTATCTTTTTGAAATAAGTGTTTCATTTTGCAAACAATCTGATGTGTTCTGCTACTTGTGTGAACGGTTGTGTGAATTGTGTGTATTGTTTTGACAAAATAAACCATTTTAAAAATCGTGCTTAAGCATAAAAAAATAAATAAAAAAAATGCAGGGACACCCTCATAGAAACAGACAGGAATTCAGTTCAGATCAGTGGGGAGGCCTACTGTAGCCTATGTGTAATCATTGCTTCTCTAGCCGATACTCTTTGGCTTCACTGTCAGGACAGGAAATTAAAAGAATGTAGACACCTCCGGTAGAAACAAGTTTATTATTTATTTGTAATGTAACGTGACTTAAAAGTAAGGGCCCTGCATGCAGAGGGCCTTTCTCGATTTTATAGACACTAGAGGGCAGTGGTGAACAATAAATGACCCTGCCAGGAACACTGGTCAGATATTCTGTAGTAGGCTATGGGTGAGATTTGTGTCACCTAAACCGTCTGCAGTCCGCAAGAAACTTACAGTATTGGATGGAGATTATGTTTGAGATCAGTACAAATCAAAAAGAGGGTAACAGCTGAAATACAAATCAGGTTAACGATGGTAAAGGCTGACTTAAACTATTCAACACCACTATTACAAGAACATAGGTTAGACAACTCTTGCATGGTGTCCTATAGGCAGCCTGCACAATATCGTTTTTACTAAATCCTCACTTGAATGTTGTATAAATCACCACAATCACCCCTTTATTAAATTACATTTGAAAGTTCCAGGCCAATGGACCAGACACTATTGAGCCCAGTTGACCACCATCACACAGCACTGGGATCTGTCATTTAGAAAGGTGGATGGGTTTAGTCAAATACAAGCAGCAGTTCGATGTTGCAATTAGTGAATTTTTTACAAATTGTTTGAACCTTTTCCCAACAAAGTGTGGGTTATGAATCACGCGTCCTGTGTTGGTTCAACATACGGCCTCAAGTGAAAGGCGTCCCCAGGACAGACAAAACAACACCGAACAATGAAAAAACGACATGTATTTTTGCTATTTGCTACTTAATATACGGTATAATAACTAACTGCGACCACTGCGAATCGAAGACGGAATGTCGTTTATGCAAAAAAAAGGACCTATGAATTAGACAAAACAGCGACATGTGTTTCAAGATGATATTTTTTAATCCATTCCTTAGAACCACACCATCTGTCAAATGCAGCAGTGTTCTTGCATACACAAACACTTCTATCTGCTAGAATACAATTGTGACTAATTTCAAAAAGATGGCACAATCACATGGAAAGGTAAAAATAATTGGGGGAAAGAATGCTTTCAAGACAGTCTGACAAAAATATTTATTTAAGATAATTTACCTTTTCTGATATACTATAAGGATAGAATAAAATATTGTCTTTAAAACCCAATATTGGTGTTTGGAGTGCTACGCAGAACGTTGCATAGTTCAGCAGACAAGGGAGTAGCAGGGTGTTAAATTTAAAATTAAAAAATAGATTTTCTTCTTATTCATGTCAGGTGTAGTCTTGGGTAAAATGGGACTTTCAAACTCTTATGATTATCTCACCGTCAGCCTCCCTGGACATTTGACACAGGAAACATGAAAAGTACTTCAGATACTGCTTGAGCCATCGCTAATGTATCAGAGTATGAGTGTAAAATGCTAATGTTTGCAGTAGTTACGTAGCGGAGCCTTGTGCAAATGGCATTGATTAATACAAAATCCACAGCAACTGTTTGCAGTAATAATACTCTCCCAAGCAACTCGTCAACACAGCCAAATAGTCACTTAACGCGCCACTCACTTTGTGCCGTAAATGTGTCCCTCAAAATAAAACAGCAAAACTTTGCAGGCGATCATAGAAGCCAACATAGATTAAAAAGAAAATACTGTGAGTCTATTAGACAGTCATTAAAGCTTCAGTCCTCAATCCTGAAAAGCTGAATTACAAATTCAGTTCAAACATCCAAAACTTGTCCCCATTTTCTTCCACACTGACAGATCGATTCAGCGTCAATCTAATCATTAACAAAAGCAGATTCCTCAGAGCCTTGTCCAGCGGAATTCAAAACGTTGCATCGCTGCTAATTCGGCATCAGGCCTCATCAAATCAGGACAAACCTTATATCAGAACAGAAGAGGAATCGCCAATGAAGAAGCTGTAGCGTACCCGTAGCAAGCAGCAGGACTAGGACCGAGAGCAAAACTAAAAGAAGCGGCGTTAAAACAAAAGAAAGAGACCACTATATGACTCACGCCCGGCCACACTGCTGTAGTTATAGCTCTAGAAGCTCCTTCCTCTTCCCCAATACACACATCCACGCGTCCCTCAGAGAAGAAACTTCCAAACTTTCCTCATTCCTCATTCACCCTGCCTCCATCCGTCCGTCCGTGTATTTCCATTCCCTCGATCCTTGAGTTGTATTGGACAGGCACATCCATTGTTATTTTTTTGTTTGCTTTTAGAAAAATGTAACAGTTTGCGTTCCTCCCAAAGCCAACAGCCACATCAACCCCCCCCCCCACCCCCACCCGCCCAGCCCCCCACCGTAGCATCTGCAGGCTTCTGCTCGTCCTCAACGCCTCTTCCGCCAACAGAGCCACAGCGCCAGGGTCACCGGAACTCATAGATGGCAGCGCTGTGTTCAGGGACGTGGGTGAGGTTCAGTGACTGGTACCTGGGTGGTACAACAAGAGGTAGCAGGGTGGAGTCAACATGGGACAAAGGAATAGGAAAGGTTCAAACCTAAGGGCAGTCATGGCCCTGCCTAATGCTGCCAGCGACCTGCCACATGAAACACAGCACCCACTCACTGCCCGAGCACTCTGCCATGCCATTGGAAGGATGGGCAGAATTCAGCAAACCCAATCAATAATTCAGCCCTGTTTAAATGGCAATATATGCAAGATCTTATCACGCAAGCTCAGGATAGGGTGAACACTACATACTGAGCCTCATCATCTGCTATACGCATGAAATATTCATCTGAAGGATGAATGATTATGTATATCGCTTATTGATCAAGGCTTTTAGCTGCAGCCCGACTGTTGAAGGTTACAGCTGATTCTCGTTCGCATGCGTCTAAATGTAATTATTAGCTTCCATCCCAGAATAGTACCAATCGTCACTCTGTTGTTTTACCATTCAGAGCTTCTGTGGTAGTAGTAGCCCTCGATTGTTGCTGTGGATTTCTGAAAGCATATGTAGTAGAATCCAGCAAAGGAAGCTCCACTGATGTCTTTAATGGTGTGGTCTGGGACGAGGAACTGCTCCTGAAGAGGTGACACAGTATGGAAATGTTGACATTAAAAAGGTCCATATCTTCAACTCTTTGCTGCTTTTATTAAAACATACTCTGAATTGACTAGCTGACTGATTGGGAGTGGCAGGATATGTCAGATGGGATACAATCCAGAAATGATGGCTTGTTTTACACAATGATTTTGAATGAAGTTTAAGTTAATTACATGTTGTTGTGTTTGCTTTTAACCCTCCTGTTGTCGTCGAGTTTCAAACGCTTTGCCAGAAGATGGTGCCATCTGATTGTGTGGTTCCTTTTATTGTCAGTGCCTTTTTTTATTCAATATTTCTTTATGTATTTGTAAGTTTCTTTGTGCCCTTTAACCCTCGGATTTCAAACACACCCTGTTGTGCCAGCAGTGCACATCATACAGTACAGTAAACTGTAGAATTAGGTTTAGTGCCTATCTGCCACAAAGAGCTAGTGTGTTGGATCAGTTTGACCGGAGGACAACATGAGGGATACTGTGACAGTAGGAAGACTGAACATTTGAGGAAATACCTCACCTTCCATCGCATGAAGATGTAGTCAGAGTTCTTCAGTTCCTCATAGTCAAAATCGTCAGAGTTGAATGTCTTTGCGTACTGGTAAAAGGCTTGGAACTTTCCCTAGATCCGATAAATGTATTTAAAAATGTTAGTTAAAATACGCAGTGTAAGTAAGGAGGTCAACATTAAGCAGCGTGGCTTTATAAACGAACAAGCATCTAGCTCACCCAGTGTTTTCTATCCACATCTTCATCTGCGTCCCATTTACGTGTCAGGAATGGACGCTTGATGCTGATGATCTCTCCAGCAAAGAATGTGGTCAAAGTCGGGTATTCCTGCAATAAATATATAAATATCCCTGAATTACTGTTGTCACATAACAACAATTGTTGTTGTGGCATCTACCATACATTACATGAAAAACTATAGGAAAGCAAACAAACAATATGGCACATAATTTGGTAAAACATTTTAAGTGCTTGGTCAATCAAGGACACTTCTCACCTCGGTCAGTCCTTTTATCTTCAGGTAGCCACACAAGTACGAATCCTCCATGGTAACATGCTGAAATGAGAAACACAAATCAATGAAGAACAACGTCTGCGTTTTATGTTAGTATTACATATACTAAAGCATTATATTATGAATGACTGAAGCAGCAGCAACGATCTGTGGATTTGGCCAGATTAGTGCAATCGAACACGCCCCCACCCACAGTAGTCGCTCTTCTAGATGGACGACAGTTCAGAGATATTACTGTATGAGCACGCAATGCATTCGCTGTAGTATACAGGCACGATATGGTAAAAGATAGCGGGAGGAAAAGAAATGTTCAATATAGAGTAGTGAATGTTTCGATGGCAAGATCGGCGTTATTCCGACAGCAGGCAGAGCTCAGCTGTCAATCACACGGGCGTTTGACAGCTCAGCAAATGCCCCGCGTCAGGTGACAGTACCGTCAAATAAAATTTCCGACAGTAAGCTTACCTGCAAAACAACCTCCACGTCATACGAGTTGCCTTTACTTTTCTGGTAGCCCCTAAACCTGGATCCGCTGTACAGGAGCGACGTGACAACGCCTGGCTGGCGGGTGTTGATCGGCGGCGGCGGCATAAGCGAGGCCGCGGACGGGAAGGCCATAGCGGGGGAGTTGCAGAGGTGTCTGGCACACACAGGCATGATCCTCGGATCGCTGGCTTGACACCGACCGTGGCGAGGGACCGCCCGGTCGACAAGCTGACTAATGTCCCGCGGATAGCCCGAATTAAGTAGTTCACCAACATTCAAAAATGTCTCCGAATCTCTCGGCAGTTCAGTTGGCTCGACAACCTCACACCAAACCCAAAGTAAGTGGAGTTCGACACGGCGCCATAGACAGCAGCATGAACTCCCCTCATTAGCCAGGACGATGCACGGGCCTAGGAACTGACTGTTCATTGGCTGGGATAGCGGACAGAATTGTGGGATATTTAGTTTTGTAGTTTTCTATAACCGTCCATAGCTTTATACTGAGCAGTAAACGAACACTTAAAACTACAACTCCCAAAGTATGTCCTCTGATGCAAGACATGCACGCTGTCTTACGCGGAAGGTCACAGGCGCATGGGTTTAAAACAAGGCAGATTGTATAATCATACAGCAACATAGAGGCTTGAGGTGATCGGAGACACCTCATACGGACACATCTTGTGTTTTATTGAATCAACGCGATGCTTGTGGTCAGCGCCTAAGATCCACCGTACAGTGGCCTGCCTGTATAGAAGAGATCATAAACACCATACCCTCATCTAACAGCTAACATGTTAAGAGGCATTGCACGACTTCACAGCGGTTTGGGTACAGTGCTGTCATGTCGCAATGTGTGGCAAAGACACCAGCTTTCCTTTATCTCTGTAAACAGTAACGCATACTCCACTGCCACGTCAGGTAGGGCTGTCTTGTGCTTCAGTCAGCATCATACTGTATTGGCTCTACAATAGCAACATGTTATGGGACGTTGACCATTTTATTTCATATTGTAATGTTCTTGTCTGCAGCAGAGCGAAAGAAATTTTATCAAGATGTCAGCATATCTCAAGGAGAAGGTAGGTTTTCAGAATGTCACCATTTTAGAATGATTACATATCTTTTCTGTTTGACTGTCATTACTCTTTGATCAGGAGGCATGTTTGAGATCAACCTGGATAAGAAGAAATTGAAAACGCCAGGAGGAAAGCTATTTTTGGTACCAAATGAGGCTCTGGCCATTGCCGTGGCAACTGAGTGGGATGCTCAGAAGGACACACTGAAGTTCTACAGCATGCACCTGGTAGGTGTGTGCGTGTGGGGATGGGGGACACACAGTATGTCATGGAGATAAAAAGAATGACTGTTCTACATGTCTGACTTCCTCCTGTAGACCACTTTGTGCAACACAGCCTTAGACAATCCCACAGAGCGCAACAAAAAACAAATGATCAGCGCCGCTCTGAAGTTCTTGGAGACCGATACTGTCTGGTGAAATATTCTTATTTTTTAATATTGATTGATTGATTCATTCTGAGTGCTTTGTACTTTGGGATTTTCTGTGGCCAGGGCGGTAAACCCCTCTAAAGGTCCTGGTTTCTAGTTTGTTAGTATTCGGCCATTTTGATCATTGTTGTGATTACATTGTTTGATGAATGTCTCAACTTTAAATGTGAATGTTGAGGTTGTGTCTCCTTGAAGCTATAGAGTGGATGAGCCCCCAGGTTTGGTGGAGCTACAGGTGAATGAGTGGGACCCGGTGTTACACTGGATTGAAAACAGGTCAGTGCATTTCATGACTAGTGAATTCACCTCACCATCTGTTAGTACATAATGCCTCTTCAATTACCCATGCAGTATTCTTAAAGTAGATGTTGATGACTTTCTACTACCTGGACCTTCTCTTCAGAATTGTTTGTCTTGGTAAACCCTACCAGGAGCATATATAGTTCCCGGCGACATAGCTCTCAGGCATGAGGCAAGATTTGTTTGAACTTTGACATTTTAGCTTGTATCATGAGCCTTGGTAATTTATTAACTTCATTTATTATATCCTTTTCAGGAATATTTTATATATTAGTTCTGTGTGATTCAGATATGTCTTATTGTATGTTAAAGGTATGGTAAGTGATTGTAAGACAATACACTTTGTCAAGTTCACCAAGTATCTCCTCATGGTCTGCTATCTTACCGTTCTGTGCTTGCCAAAACAATATTGTGGCTCTTCTATACAGCCCTGGCACTGTAAATGGGAACACAAAGTGGTTCAAACAGCACACAAAAAGAATCTCTTGGCCTTTGCAGTGAGTTTCCAATGTGGTGGGCGGAGCTTCTGGGGGAGCACACTATGGAATTTAAGGGAGAGGTGTTTTTGTTTCTATACAGTTCAGATATCAAGCTTTCTCAAGCCTGACTTAACTATACCGTTTTTAATTGCAGATATAATGTAGTTATTGGGTCCTCGTCGAGTATATTGGGTCCAGACATCCCAGAGGCGACTAAGGACACGTTCCGGCACCACCTCAACTCATACAACTTCTGGTCCCTGACTGGTAAAATCTATAATGAATGTTTAGAAATGTTTGGAAAGATGTCTTGGCTGAGAATGTTGTATCAGCCTGAAACTGATTACTCTATTATAATGTATTTTTAGTGTAATGTTAATTGTTCTTGAATTCTGAGTGAGTTATTGATTGATGAAATTGTGTTTATATTTATACCGTTACAGTGAATCCATTCAAATCTAATCTTTCCAGGGCTGGAGTACGTGATCACCCAGCTGAAGTCAGTGGTGCTGTCATTAGGATTGATTGACAGACACCTAACTGTGGAACAAGCAGTGTTACTATCTAGGCTAGAGGAGGAATACCAGGTACAAGAATAGACTATACTCTAATAATTAAATAAACTGTGATATATCTATCAATCTATCGGTCCAGAATGGACTTTTATTGGATGGATAGATATAGACCTAAACTTGGTTTCTATATCATTTTTACATTCGTATTCTTACTAATAACAGTTTAATAAAGTAAATATTAAGGTGAATGTAGCCTGAATATAACAAAGGCTTTTCACTGTCTACGATGTTGTGCTGTAACCTCAGATTCAGCACTGGGGCAATGTGGAATGGGCACATGACTACGACATGTACGAGCTGAGAGCACGCGCTGCAGCAGGAGCCCTGTTCGTTCAGCTGTCGTCAGAGACTTCCACCGTCAAGCATAAACTCTTGCAGGACTGATCAGCAAGAGCAAAGCTACAGGGATCATTGACACAGACTGATTCTGCATACTACACAATCCTGTTTTCTGGAGGGCTGGGGTGTTAGTTTCCTGTGGTTTTCTCTTGGGAAGAAGAATAAATGGCTAATGCTATCTTTTCCAGAAAGCAGTAGTCACCTCCACCCCACCGCAATGTTTTTATCTGCTGTGTCATCTATGACTGCTGCCAAGTGGAACTCTGTTTTGCATCTGTGGTTTTGCACAGCTAGTCATGCTGTGTTTTGTAATGGAATATTTATTCTGTCACCTCCAGATATGAAATTAATATTCACGTGCTAATTGTGAATTAGATTTTAAAAGGAATTGTACAAATGACTTTGTTGCTAACTTGATACCATATTAAAATACCTGTGCATGTATTGAATTGTCTGTGTGTATACAATCATGTCAATGAAAGTCATAACTGTTAGTAATGCAAAGACATTTACTGATGTCCTCAGTCATATTTATGCAAACAGTAATTGTACTCACATATTTTACACGTACACCTACAGAACTTTCCAATCCCTAACCTACTGCTGAACATTTTCATACCGTTTATTTACGATGTCTGCACTGCCGTAATGTGCATCGTTTTCGCCCAATCTCGTTTCCCATTCGTTACTCCTTGACCAATTAGATTGTTTGGTAGGCGAGTCTTAGGTAACGCTTCCCAAAGAATCCTTCCATGGACTGACTGGTTTGTTGTCGAGCAAGATGGAGTTCCTGTTGGGAAACCCTTACAGTACCCCGGTGGGGCACTGCATTGGTATGTTACCATTGATTTCCAAATGACATTCGATGCAGAAAAATATACATGTCGTATTGTGGTATTCCGTTATTTAACGCAGTTATTCGGCTGTGTCCATGAATGAGTTCTGTCCAGTTGGAAAGCCAAAGTTAGCCGCCTAGCTGCTGGCTAGGCGTTGCAGCTGTCTCTGCTAGCGTTAGCTCTTAACTGCTGGGTTTGCCACTATTTTCTAAGATAAAGTCATATTTACGGGCGCCAATGGGAAAAGTATGTATTTTTACGAACAGTGCTGGTCTGAATGACTGGTTCCTTTAACTAGCGTAGCTAGCTAGGGTATAATGTCAACATCGCTGCGCCCTAAAGGTTAGAATACGTTACACAGTTAAAGGAAATGTGCTTATTTATAACCTGTTGAGTTTGTAATGCATGTGTGTTTTAGAAAAAGCCACCGATGGCTCCCTTCAAAGTGAAGACTGGACTCTAAACATGGAAATATGTGACCTCATTAATGAAACAGAAGATGGGTGAGTAGAACCTCTCAACGTCCAATCTTTTAAAGTAGGTGTGCCTGGTCCTGAAGCATAGGCTTCAGCCTTCATATGGTTTGCTCGTCATACATTGTGCCTGTTGCATTCGAGGACTTGAATAACTCTTTCCCCGGTCTCCACGCACTGGTGGCACCATGGTTTATGCAGGGAGGAAGTTGGGTTTGTGGTTGGGTTTATACAAGGCCTCTTAACTTATCTGTGTCCCGTTAACCTTGCAAACGCATGAGTGTGAAGTCCATGTCTTGTTTGATAAGTGGGCGTGATGACTTTAACCAAGCAGTCGGGATACCTGCATATTGTTATGTCTGTAACAACTACCTGTGGAGTTGTTGATGACTCACACCCACAATCATAATTCTGATGTTATCTCATAACATTAGCAAGAGTAAGTTGTGACTGATAACAGCCCTGTGGCCTTTTCTCAACATGTCATTAGAAGTGTTTGGGCAATGGGGGAATTATTTCCACTTTCCGTTGTTTTAGCTATGCACTGCACAGTTCCTGTTGTAAACTCTGTCTGTCTCACTCAACAAATATGTGATCTGTGTTTACATAGTGTTTGTTGCCATGGACCCTCTTATCAATCCATTTGAGCTTTGGGTTTGTGTCCCTTTCATGTGTGTGTGTGTGTGTGTGTGCGCGCGCAGGCCAAAGGACGCTATCAGAGCAGTCAAGAAGCGTCTGAATGGCAACAGGAACTACAGGGAGGTGATGCTGGCTCTCACGGTGAGAAGATGTCAGAAACATGAATGCATAATTAGACGATAACTTATGTTTATTAACATAAGTATAAGTATTCAACATAAGTAACGTATAAGGATTCAACATTTGTAAATGGTTGTGTTATGGCATTAGTGACCATGTATGTGCTGTAATAGTGACTCTGACATTCACCCGTAGAGCCTTCCTCCAACACGGGGATATATCACTAGTTCACTAGTTATTACACAATGTTGTACTCTGCCCTCCTGCAGGTGCTGGAGACGTGTGTGAAGAACTGCGGCCATCGCTTCCATGCCTTCGTCACCAGCAGGGACTTTATTGACGGCGTGCTTGTTAAAATAATATCCCCTAAAAACAACCCCCCCACCATCGTACAAGACAAGGTGCTCGCCTTGATCCAGGTAGGGAGATGAACGTTAAGGAGCTGCCTTGGACTGCTCAGGTGCAGCACCTCGCTCCCCTACATGCACACTGTAGGCAAAATGGTAACTTTACTCAGATAACACGCATAGGTGTACACATAGGCCACACCCCTCCTGTTAAAGAACAGGAGGGTTTAAAATCCATGCCGTCATATTTTACACGTAGCTGAGTATACGTATAAATATGAATGCGTGGCTTCAGTTCCTGGAGAAGAGGGGCATTTACAGTTGATCATGTTAGAGAGATCTTAAGGTGCCTTTCTATGAGTAGAGTGTTAGCAATAGCATGGTTGAAACAGCCCAGGGGGCTTACTGATCTCCAGGTAGAGCCCAATGTGACGTGTTGTCTGTCTTGGGCCTCGGCCTGCCTGGAGGGCTCTAGTTTCCTGCAGCTGCTCAGGTGACTGCCAGCGGCTCAGGTGCACCACTCTTGTTTCCTTCAGGGAGGCCTTGTGAATGTGTGCAACAGAGCATTGTGGCTGTGAGGAAAATTACAACTAGAGGTTAGAGAAACAGGCTTGGAGGCCTAGAGGTTTGAGAAGCAGGCTTTAAACTAGAAGGCTGTCCTTTTAGAAGTATTGTTGTTTTTGTGTGTACATGTTAATAAATAACTTACTGTGCACCTGCCAGGTGTGAATATGTGTGGATATATATTGTGGAATAATAGCCCACGTGTACATGTCTTTCCCTTGATGTCATTTTCCAATAATAGAAAAAGAATAGTCATAATTGATAATTACAGCTACTTAGTTCCCTGTGACTTTTGGATTTTTAGAATATTTCACCTGATGGACATATTCTGGAGTCTAATAACTACCCATACTTTCTGATGGAATGCCTTTAAACGGAGAGACATGCTGAGAGCCAGGCCAGCCGATGGCTGTGCTGCGTACCCCTGCGTCAGAGCTTTTGTATTGACCCAGCCTTGTCGCCCCCCTGTGTGCTCCCCCAGGCGTGGGCGGACGCCTTCAGGAGCAGCCCGGACCTCACGGGCGTGGTGCACATCTACGAGGAGCTCAAGAGGAAGGGCATCGAGTTCCCCGTGTCTGAGCTGGAGACCTTGTCCCCCATACAAACCCCTCAGCGGGTAGGTGTGCTCTGAACGCAGTGACCTCTGACCTCAGACCAGCTGCTGTCACATGTATTGTACATCTCATGCTGGCAGTTGGCATCCGCTCCAGAGGAAGACTCCACCCTTCTCAAGTACAGCGCCCCTGTCCAGCCGCAGCCCACACCACAGGCCGTCCCCCCAGCCTACACGGCCGCCCCCCCAGCTTCCAGCATCCCCACCTCTGGCTCCATCAACCCCAGCCCTGAGCAGGTACACTGTCGCACTGGGCACCTCGGAGAAATGCCTGGGTGAGGTGTTTTAACCCGCCTGTTGTCCTCGGGTTTTAAACGCACAACCTTGTTATGCCACCAGATGGCGCCACCTGATTATGCAGTTCTCTTCTTCTTTTCAGTGCTGTGTGTATTTCTTTCTTTCTTTGTTTTTATGTGCCTTTTAAACCCCCCTGTTGTCCTCGGGTTTCAAACACAAAACACCCGACAACCGGACAATAAGTCGCACTGGAGTTTAAGTCGCACTCAGCAGTAAACTCGGAAAAAAAAAATACACACACACACAGTACAGGCCAAACGTTTGGACATACCTTCTCATTCAATTGAATGGGAAGGTATGTCCAAACTTTTGGCCTGTGCTATATGTTGCTTTGGTGTAAAAGTCCCATTTATATTACATGTATTTTATTCTTTAACAGTAAACATACTTTTTGATCATTAGAACAGACAAACCCTAGGCCTATATAACCAAAACAACAGAGGCATGCTGTTGTCAAGCTGTGTGCCAAAGTCACCTCTATTGCTTGTTCTAACAGCTCATAACTCGTGTGTATGCCACATGAAGAATAACACCTCCAATGGACTCCGTGTGAAGAAAAAACATATTTTTATTATAATGCACATGGGATCGAAATGTTAGTTAAATGCTTCATTCACAGCGGTAAAAGACAGTAGCCTACTGGCGTTTTCAAACATGTCTAGAATAGTTTCCAACTACGGTAGAAAACTGTTGCTTCTTAGCGAACACCCCTCTGGCTTCCACATTAGAGAAATGCTTAAGTAAACACAGTAACGCCGATTGAGGAATTACTGAAACACAGCTAACACAAGCATGCGCCCAATGTACATAAAGGACAGCGTGTTTCCCTACCATAACCTACCTTACATAAAATATTACATTACATGACTGCAACACGTCAGCAACGTATAACCCCACATTCTTGTCTTTATACAAATACAAGAAATAGCTTGCATAGGAAGATTTGGCTCCCACACAAGCAAAAACCACATTAAGATTATGTCTTTCTTTTGTAAACGTCTTTTGTTTTTGGTAGTACTGTTTTAAAAATCTGTCACAAGGTTTAACAGTTTATCTAGAGGCCGTAGTTGATATGCAGTGTATTTCGTCTGACAAAAGTTGCTTAGAGTCATAGAACTATATATAATAATGTTTGCAAACGTAAAAAAAAACTTGTATTGTTGGAGAATAAATCGCAAGACCAGCCAGACAAGTAAAATAAAAACGCAAAATATGGTAACTTGTATTGCCAGCAGTGTACATAATATGTCTGTGTAAGCTGTATGTACAAACAGCAGTCTTGCCTGGTGGGACCATCACTTACCCAACACATCCACATGTAAAACAGAGTGAGAATATTACTGGTTGCATGTGAGATTATTAGATCATCAGCTAGTTTAGCTAGCTAGATTTGCTGTGGGTTACTTGTGCACAGAATACACGCCTGGGCAGGTGGATGGTGAAAAAGCAGTCCATACAAGTGTGTTTACTCCTCTTCAGATCTGCCGTCTGCGCAGCGAGCTGGACATAGTGCGAGGGAACACCAAGGTGATGTCTGAGATGCTGACTGAGATGGTACCTGGACAGGAAGACCCCTCAGACCATGAGCTCCTGCAGGTTGGCACAGTGTGCTGGTTTCTGGTCCTGTACTTGCAAAAACTCACAGCAATATATTCTCAATTATGATCAGTTATTAGTTCTGATTTGTCTTTAATAAATGTGTCTATTAGTCTAAAATGCTTTTCTTACTCAGCAGCCAATATGTGACATCTAATGCTGAGTAACAGCGCTTCTTGTTAGTCTGGAGACTCGTGGAAAAGTACATTGTGTAACTGGGTGATCTCGGGGCAATATTTTAAAGGTCTTTACACCACATAATAGTTATTCATATAAATGTAATGAAAGCCTGGCCTTTTGTATTTGCCTATGCCTGTACCTTGACCATTAATTGAGAAATTACGATGGCTACGTTTTGGGGTGTGTGTGTGGGGGAGGAATCATTAGGCTAGTTGCCACTAGAGGGCGCTCCAGAATGAAGAATGTGCTTGTGTGTGCAGGAGCTGAACAGGACCTGCAGAGCCATGCAGCAGAGGATAGTGGAGCTCATCTCCTGCGTCTCCAACGAGGAGGTGACCGAGGAGCTGCTCCACGTCAACGACGACCTCAACAACATCTTCCTCCGCTACGACAGGTCAGAGCGGCCCACACACAAACACAGTCGTCCCATGTCGTTGTTTGCTTCCTTCTGTCACTCTGGTCCATCTCCTCAGGTATGAGAGGTTTAGGTCGGGGAGGACCTCAGCACCCAGTGTGAACAATGGGGTGAGTCAGCAGTCCTTGGTAAAAGTGCCTATTCATGCTGTTCTCCCTTGGTGTGTGGCTGTGGGGCGCTGCTTCAGCTGCATTTAAACCTCCCGCTGTCCTAAGGCATTTCAGCAGACTACCAGCAGAGGGAGCCAACCGCGGAATGTCATATGTCCGTGTT
>JAODUG010000011.1:312502-324064 GCA_027564795.1 Aphredoderus sayanus
ATCAGGGAGCAAGTATGTAAATACTGAAATTATCTATTTTATCCTATCTTATCCGGTGGAATTGGTGATGTTACAACCATACCTGGTCTCCCCAACTTTTAATATTGAAGGGAGATATGAGCGGCCCCTCCCAACATGTACTGAACTCATGTTTACTGAAATATGATTTGCAGGTTCTGTATAAATAAATGTGACTTGACTTGCAACTGATAAAAGAAAAACCTTCTACCTGCTATTTCAGTTTTGTTCAAACAACTGCACTTTTACAATAAAAAATGCGCAATACACTACTTTTGAATTCATTATTGAACTTTGCGAGTAACAATATGATTAATAGCATGACTTTCTGCGATTAATCGCTATTAAAAAATGTTACGTTTTGCCCAGCTCTACTAAATATATTTCTCTGGCCTCATTCAGAATTTGACAAGTTCCTTGAGGAGAGGGCCAAAGCTGCAGAGATGGCCCCTAGCCTGCCTACGCCCCCCAGTGGAGACCCAGCTATGGCGCCAGGAACCCCCAGCCGCAAGAAAAGCGGCAGACCGGAGGATGCGCTCTTTGCGATGTAGTCCTGTGACCTCTTACCCCCTTGGCCCATGAGGTGACCAGCTGGGCAGCATAGTAGTAGGACAGACTGCCGCATTGTGTGACACATGCGCGCACGCACCACACACTTGCATTTACCGTCATCGGGATTGGTCCATCAGCTAAACACTACAGATCCCCTACAGAAGCGACCCTGTGCTATATGACTATTTACAACCAAAAGGGAATGCCTTGTTTTCACTCCTGTTGTCCACACTAGTGGAAGGGATAGCCCAATGAAAGCCTGAGGTACGTCTGAGCCATAACACTGGGCCTGCAGCCAGCCGGTCTGGTGGCCCGCAGAGGAACATCTGTGGCGCCTTGCGTCACGCTTGATCCCCCGGGTTTCCATTGAAGCATGCTGATGGGGAATATGCTACATGCTCAATTGTTATGGCTAGCTACATGTTTGTATCTGTCACTCAGAGGGACACGTACCCCTTTGATTGGGTTGTTTGTCATTATGGGGACATTCTTCTTAGAGGCAGTACAGGTGAGATTGCCCTTACATATAAGACACGTTCCAATGTTCACCGTGTGATTTAGAAATTCTTGTCTCAGTTGATGGCAACCTTACATGTTGTCATGTGAGGTAGCCTGTTGTATATCTGTAAATGAAAAAAGTTGATTTTATTAGCTGGTGTGTATTTAATTATAACAAACATGGACAAGGTGTTGGATAAGATTGTGAAAAGTGAACTGGAGCAAATTTTTATCAGCTGATTTGATAGTGTTTACCTGAAAGGTAAGTTTAAATGCATCTAGGCTAGGCTAGCACTGTGCTAATGGGCATTTAGCAGGCTAGTCAACAAATGGAAAGAAATTGCACATCTTTAACTTCCTCAACATCTATAGAATACCATTTTATTCAAGAAACATAATTCTACAACACTTTTAGTAAATGTGTTGCATAGTATTAGGCTGCCTATTGCTGTTTTACTTCCTGGATAGTTATCATAATATTACTAGCGTGACATTTAAAATATATATATATATATATATATATCTGCCTGCTGAAGAGAATTTAAGACTTGTCCATGGAAAGACAGGTACGCTCCCATCTCATGAAGGGATTTATTTTTATGAAGTGATATTTTTTAAATTGAAAGGTACCTCATAATCTTCTTAGGCCCGTTCATTTATCAGGCTTAAATGGGTACCAGAAGGAATAGTAAGTAGCTTTTACCTCCTTTTGAGTAGACTGTATGTTGTCTACTGCGCTTGAAATGTGTCGGACAGAGTTGGTGTTTTGGCTTTTGTATATGTGAAAAATGCACGTGAAACCCGGATGCCGATTGTTTGGTTCTATTTGGAAGCATGGCGTAACTACGCTAAGGAAGCCGTTCACATCAGTTTGGTCCGCTTTTTTGTTTTTTCTTTATGCTGACACTTAAGAGGTCTGACCTTTCAACATGACATTTGTTTTTCAGCAAGGCTCCTGCTTTATACACACCGTTACAAATGAGGCAGTTTCTCTTGACAATAAATGCAACATTTAAGGCAATCAGCAGAATATGTAAGACTTTTCACAGTCAGCACGCATTTTTCTTTTAATTTCAAATCCTCTAACAGAATGAGGTAATTTTGATTATCTGTAGCTTATGAGAAACATTGATGTATTTGCTGTTTATATTTTCCTCTAATCTCTGAAATGTACAAATCCATGTATTGTACATGCTGAAAATTAGGAAAGTGATCTTGAATAAGATGAGGAGCCCTTTTTGTATGTGCGGTTCAGATGTACCTACTTTTATACATTGCTGCTGGCATATTAATCTTACCATTATCTTATCAATCGTTGTTAGGTCTAACTTAGTTCTGATTTTAACGGCTGTCTCACCAAAAGATTGTCTGTATATTCCACCATGTCATCTTTTTTGTTAATTGAAGGATGCATACAGTAGTTACCAATACCCCTGATTTCTGTTAAGACAATGCGCACACCCTCAGACAAACAAACACAGTAAACAGTCCCACATCACAAATCCTGCATTTTGAGACACTTTCCTGTTAAGTATTAACATTGCACATTTTTACTATAATTTTAGCTCTACTTTTTGTGTTAAGTGTTTGTGTTGATGTACAACAACAGTAATGTAATGCAGAGTATAGGTTTGATTAATGGTAGCTCAATGACTTATGGCCTCTCCGATTGTGCAAGTTATAAGAGTAATTGCATTTCTATAAATCCCGTATTGGTTTGGCTTATTTCAATGTGAGCTCTGATTGTTTTGTTGATATTAAAACGTCTGCTCTTTTGCCAGAAAATCATCCCGGTGCCGTCTCACAGACCAACAATGGGGTTCTTTGTATGTGTGATTAGATATTAAAACAAAAGATGGCCGACAAGAGACTATGCTGAGTGACTGCTACTCTGAATTCATCTCTTTGTGTTGTTTGACTTATGCATGAACTCTAATAAAACATTAGGTATGTGAGCCAATTCCTTGCCTTTTTTTTATTAAATTTTTACATACCTTTGTTGGGGGGCAGACAATACAACAAGACTTATCTACATTCTAAATATTATTTTTATTTGTGGAATGCCATTTCATAGTAAATTATTTTAGATTATCTCTTGAACTTTAAATTCAATTTATATATTTTTTATATTATTGTAGCCTACATAATTGAAAACAAAAATACAAAAAAGTAATGCATTTATAGACATTTAAATAAGTAAATATTCTGTGTCATCAGACAAGGCTTGGGTGTTCTACCCAGGAAACTGTCTTTATTTAACCCTTGTGATGTCGTTATGGCCACCAGGCGGCGCCATATGATTGTGTCGTGTTATATTTTTATTTTTTTACTGCCATTGCTGTGTGTATTTATGTACCGGTGTTTTTTCGTGCCTTTTAACCCTCCTGTTGTACACGGGTTTCAAACACACACCTTGTTGTGCTAGCAGTGCACATCACCTGAATGTGTAAGCAGTAAAATTTGGTTTATTGCCTTCTATCTGCCACAAAGAGCTAATGATTTGGGTCATTTTGACCCGTAGGCCATCACAAGGGAAATCCAACGGCTGTGGAAGGAAATTGGATGTTGTCAACACATGCCGTTTAAGGTTGGTCTTAATCTTAGAAGTATTTTCCGGTCTAGGACACCAGGTTGGGGACACAGCTGGCATACTGTACAGCTATTCCAGTAGATGTTTGTAGTTGACTGTTTAGTAAACCCTGAACACGTAACCTTCTCTCGTCTCTCAATCTGGAATTCTGGCACAACAAATAGAGCCTGTTGCGGCCCCCCACCACTAGGTGCGGCCCCGACCAGGGGCTATCCCTATTCATTGGTTGCCAGGAATCGGTTCATTCTGAAACACAGTCCTAAACGCTGTCTCACTGGAACATGTCTGTGGTCCGAAAGAAAGAGGGGGAGCATCCATGTAGTTCTGTGGGTGATGCAACTATATGGTGCTCCCTATTCACTCTTTAATTTGGGACATAGATGAACCTGATCTCGAAGCAGCCTGGTTGTCAAATCTCTTGCGCTGATTTTAAACGCCTGTGCTGTGTTAAGAATCAGTTAAATTAGGAGTTAAATAGATACTGAATATTTTCCAGAATATTTTCGTTGAGTTACAGCATTAGGGTATGCCGCACAGTGTGTGTAGGCCTAAAGGTTAATTAATAATGTACATTTTTTATTCTTTATTAACATACCGATTTATTTTTCTCCACCCTGAAATGTTTTTCTGTTACAAAAGTTGTTGGTGCCCTCTTGTGGTCAGACTGCCGCCTGGCGCAACGAAAAGACTCAATGAATCATCCTTCAGAATGTACCACAGCAGCCTCCATACTGTAACATAGCTACAGTATGGAGGCTGCTGTGGAGATGCACTGTATATAATCTGTTCTACTGTTGTAGGCCTGTAGGCCTACTGGAAACAAAATTAATAAATTAGTATAAGAATAAACAACATATACAACAATACAAGCAGAACATATGTATAAATATTGCTTAGCCTATACACAGTATTACTAACAAGATACAAAACAGCTGTGGTTTGTGTGCTACAGAACAGTTTGCTGTGCTTTGTGTGCTACAGAACAATGTAACAATTGTAATTGCAGGCCAGAGCTGTGGTGCATTGTAGTTGAGCTACAAGTCTCTTCACACTTCACTGTTTAATCTCTGCAAACCAACACGGAGGACATTATTTTCTAAAGCTACCACACAGCTAATGTCACTCATTGAGGTGAGTTTAATAATGCTAGCTACATTCAGAGATCCTGCATGCTGTGAAGCTAATCGATGAGATGTTTATCTCTAAGATGCTCCACCAAACAGTCTCAAGCTTGATGTACAGTATGCTTACAGTACAAGCAGCCGTATCAGAGTTGTGGTCTTAACTGGTCAGACTGCTGAAGACAGAAACACCTTGTAGGTGGAATAGTTCTAGTAGTTTCAATGAAATTATGGTAGACTATTTTTATACAGCTGTAATCATCTTGTATTAGACTTGCATACTTGGCAACCATTTTAGGAACATTTACATTCACTAGCATTCTTACACAAATGAAAAATGTAACATTCCAATAAATATAGTACACTTATAGAGCTTATCACATTTTATTTTAAAATGTTCCCCTTGTATTTTGACACCTGTCTGATCTTTTTACAGGGTAGCCTTTAGAAAAATGTGTTCCTAGCAGGGACTCTCTAAACAGTCCAGCCCAACTACTAAAGCCTTAGGATCTCAACAGCAAATGGAGTTTAAATGTAAACATGTCCACAACTGGCATTGATTGACATGGTTTGTTGATTTTCTCATTATTCTAAAAGCAATAACATATTCCATATTAAACTGCTGAATGTACCTCCAGCAAACTTGTACATAAGAGCAACGACCAGAGTTTCAAATGGCAAAGTGCAGAGATGTGTGTATGTCAAAGACCTTAGGCTGTTTCTCTATATAGTCTTCATTAGCGAGTGTTGGTGGATACTTATAGCTGTACTCGCAGTCTGCCTCCCTAGATGTCCACTGGATCACACAAGTGCCTTCCTTGGCCTGCCCGACAAACACAGCTCAGGGAAATAGCTGTTGTTACTTAAGTATTGAGAAATTACACAGCCATCTTCATAAACTAAACAAACAGATACGCTCTCTTTGGCCAAAACAAAACACTAATATTCCTCACCATTTGCAATCCTTGTCACGGTGAAATCCAATTACTTGGGCAAATGTTCAAGATTAAATGACCTATTTGTGTTTATGATTTACCTGTTATTAATGTTGCAGATGACTGCTTTCTCAATTTTCTAATCCAATCTTACCTGTTCTTGCCCTGAGCTGCACAATTCAAGCCCCTGTTGAGACGAATACACGGCAAAGTTATTCAAAGAAAATATTTCTAATCTCCAATAAAAAACAAGGTAAATGTTTTTAAAACACTTTTAACATTGAAATGAAAGGCTAGAAACAATAGGCCTGTGCTCTGTGGCTTTACGTGCATCCACGTACAGGGGCTCCATGCAGAGAGCCGGTAGGTATACAGTTTGACAACATAATATGTGCGTTGACTTTTAGGGCTTGGTCGGTGCCTGCTTTTCTCTTTAGCTGTCTTAAAAGACCCTCACAGCCTCGGAGCACTTTATGCTAAGTTAATTTACCCAAATATAACCACGGCATGGCACAGCAGCTTGATATTCAACATCAACGGCTCTGTTAATGGAAACCTGCTGATCCATAAACGCTTGTGTGGCTCCAGACATTTGCTGGGGGGCAGTTCACATATGAATGTTAAAACTCCACAGATCGATGAGGGGCATTTGCAAGGAGGAATAGGTGTGGTTAATTATAATTGCGTCAGGGGTTTGGATGGAGGGTGGGGGTTGTGCTGGTTCTCTTAAGGCAAACAGGGGCCCCTGTATTTAAATAGGGTCACATCTCAGACTCACCTCTCAAGTGTTATGCTATATTAAATGCCACTCATGTTAAGCGTGTTGAAACCCTTTCTCTGATGTAGTAAAGGCATAATATAAAGGTTAAATTGAAAAATGTCCCTTCAACAGCATAGGAACATGCCATGATTGATCTGCCTTGTACAGGAAATAAATGTTATCCTGATATCTGTTTTTTTTATAGCTACTAAGTGTATGAATTCAATATAGTAAAATAGCGAGTGACTTCATTAGGATTTAAGTATGTCATTCAAATTTGTTTTGAAAAGGTCAATAGGGAACATTAGTAGAGTCTGTGGAGAGGTGCAATAAACCCATAACCCTTCATCATAATTGAGATCAGAATGGCAATACTTTTGGCTTGGTTATAGTTTGGGTATCAGGTTTGCAATCTATTAAGTTACATTGTGAATCCAGGAATGATGGCCTGACATCTTCAATCATACAGAAAAGTTAAAACAATTGTGCAGTTTGTCATCGTTTAATCTGTGGTATTGACAATGAATTTGCTACACGATGTTTGGCACGTTGTAGTGGACAAAAGAAACTGGAAATGAAATACACTTATGAAGAATATGATGTGGGCTTTACATTAGAGAATGTCATCTAATAATTTAAATAAATCGTTTAATTTTTACAATTAGGTAATTTAGCCGATGCTCTTCACCAAGGTGAATTACTGTGAGTACAACTACAAGAAGGAGCAGGGCATCTTATATTATAGTTAGGCTGGCAAAGTCAGGGGTTGAACCCACAACCATGAGTTTGGGAGTCAGCCATCCTAGCCAACCACAAGACAGTCTCTGTTTATAAATACTTCCTTTGTCATTGGATTTTTAATACAGTACATACTTTATATGTTTGTCCATACATCATATACATAGAGAATCATTGCTAAAAAATATGTCTGCACTAACACCATACAAAGGAGGTTATATAAAACCTCCTTGACGGGACAAAATAGTGGGTTTACTTTGCATGTACTTTGTAACTGTATATTCTCACTCACTACGTTTTCACATCAACACTTCTCCTCTCACGGATTCTTGCACAGTCTTTGTATGTCTCCCAGTTTGGACACAGGTGAATAAAGGAGCACCAAACTGTCCAGCTCTCCTCTGAGCCCCTCACAGTGTCCAGAAGTGCAGGTTCAGGTGGTGGGCTTCCAGCATATGCACGGGGGGTCCCGGGGGCCCCATGTGGAGGTTGCCGTGTGGGGGTCTAAAACCAGGGAGCGGCGGGTCCGGCGTGGAGAGGATGTAGTCAATGCTGAACTTGATTTCTGGTTCTGGTTTTCCTTGAGCGGGGTTCTGGAGGAGGGGATTGGGCTGCGGAGGTGGAATGTGTCTGCCCGAGGGCAGGGGGCGGAGGGCGGGGTTAGGCTCCATGGGCTTGGCTGGAGGCCCTCTCTGGGTCCCGCAGGCTTCTGCCAGGCCAAAACGAGACTCGGCGGACTCCCGGAAGCCGATCTTTATGTTGCGGCGGCGCCGGCGACGCCTGAAGTTGCCGTTCTCAAACAGGTCAAGCATGGACTCACAGCCAGAGGCAAAGGTCCAGAAGTTCCCCTTTCCTTTCTCATTCCCCTCAGTTCTGGGAACCTGTGTACATAATGTTTACGTCATTACAGTATACCTTTAATATTGAGGAACATTATGATATCCTACATTATATTGCAATGCATTTTAACAGTGCACATAATTAACAGTCCTGTGCAGACTGATATTTACACACTTTATGAAATTATAACATTTAGGAAAATAAAAACATCTGCATTGCCTTCAATTGTTTCTGACTCTTTCCCGTGGTATATGCACTGTAGATGGTGAGCACTATTACAGAATATACAACATAAGTGTTTCTGGTACATTATTTTATAATAACTAACATTATATAACTTTATAATGTACAAAGTACTATTTCTTTCCAAATTATAATCAGTATTTCTGTGGCTCATAAACACAATGTGTGTTTGTGAAAAAATTTAAATATTTAAATATATTATTTGTTTAATCTTTGTTTCACAGTCCTGTCCCGAGTTAAACAGGTACAAAAACAAACTGCAGTTTTCCTGCTCATTTAAAGCCCACTGAAAGAAATGTGCTAATTGCTCCCACGCGAAGAAGAAGTTTTGGCAGTCAGGGGTCAGACACCTGGAGAACATCCTAGAATCGCACCTTGATGAAGCAGCTGTTGAGAGACAGGTTGTGTCGTATGGAGTTCTGCCAGGCTCTCTGGTTGGACCTGTAGTAGGGGAAGCGCTGCACGATGAACTCGTAGATCCCAGACAGCGTGACCCTCTGCTCGGGACTCTGCTGGATGGCCATCGCTATCAGGGCTATGTAACTGGCCCACGCAAACACATACGGTAAGGGGAACATGTGTTAGTGTACACACCCAGCTATAACTGATCCAAACACACACATTCAGCCTAGTGGGAATCGGCTAATGGTTGAATTCTAGTTGCCACTAGAAAAGTTCTATATTGATCTTATTAAAATGCATAGTAATCTGGGGCATAAAGATGTAATCTCGGGCTGAAAATATGAAAACAGTTAATAGTAAATAAAATACTTCAAGACACATGATATGATTTGCCTAGTGGGCAAACGTAATACACTATAAGATATATACTGCTAAATTAGAATAGCATAGCAAAAGATTTAAAAAACATGAATTGAATTAAAACCCCCTTACCTGTATGCCGGCCTGCACATTTTCTTTTCTTCGTCGGTGCTAGAGGAGGGATAGCCGTCTCCATCATAGTTAAAACAGTTATATGGATACTGAGAATTATCAAACATTATCCACCCTGAAGCCTAGCCTGTCAAACTGGCTCTTATCCTAGAAGTCATGTAGTACTGTGAGGTCTGGCAGCACATCAGTGGTCCCGGCTCTCGTGCTCCACCATGCTCTCCGCCTGGTGAGGTTGCCAGTCACACTGTGGTCTGTAGCCCTCCTTGATGCGATGACGGGGTTCCCAGGAGCCCCCCTCTCTCTCCTCGCTGACGGTTGGTCCCCAGGTAGCACAGAGCCCATACAGCTGTCTGAACGTCTGAACCCGGGGCGCTAGCAACTGGTAGAGGGACCTACTGTACTGTATCCCAACCCCCGCCCGCTCTTTGATTCTGGGTGGTCCACTGGGTTTAGGTTGGGGACTGTTGACTTCGTGTTGTGTTTTGTTTCTTTTTATAGTCTAATCTAGCTAATAGACCTTAAACGACTATTCCAACAGCAACAAACAAGCTACGTTTACATCTTTGTTTTATTTTTTTCTGTTTGGTTAGCTCGTTGGGGTGTGGGCAGGTTTTGCGCAGCGTGCAGACGCTTAGTCAACAACGGGACTTTTGTAGATACAATCTATAATGCTCTGTAATGGCCATAAATTGTTTCCTTGACTATAACAGAGGATGTGTAATTCGAAGGGCTCATAGCGGGGCAATTGGGGGTCTCCCGTGGCGATGGAGAGCATAGCAAACAGCCTCGGGCAAGGGGCCTCTGTGTGTGGCCCCTGCAGAGAGGCTCTTGTTGTGCGTCTCAATCGATGCGACCTCTGTGTGTGTTTCTGCCAGGCTAATGAAGCAGCCAAAGGTCAACACTGTAGTTCATTTAAAGTAGGCCTATAGCCTGTTTGTAGAGCACCGCTATCCACCGTTAGCTTCATGCATAATTTGGCTTAGGGTACGCAAGGTGGCTCATACTATTTAGTTATATTACTCTAGCTGGGCCTAAATTCTTGTGATGTCCTCTGGGTCAAAATGACCCAAATCACTAGCTCTCTGTGGCAGATAGAGGGCGCTAAACCTAGCTCTACAGCTTATACAGACATGACGTGCACTGCTGGCACAGCAAGGTGTGTGTTTGAAACCCGAGGACAACAGGAGGGTTAAAAGGCACGTAGAAAACAAATACATAAAGAAATAATTAATATAGAAATAAATAAATACACACAGCACTGACAATTATAAAAAATACAAAATCATACACATTTAGATGGCGCTGCCAAGTGGCCAAATCCGATATTTTTAAGGACATCACGAGACTTAAACGTTCCCTCATATTTATATAGTATTATCTGTTTGTACTTGTTATGTTGTTATGTTGTACACAACTGTTATTTATCTATCTATCATGTTGAATTTGGCTAACTACTGTAATTCAACATGTTAAGTAGAACTTTTAATGCTATTGTATATACAGTGTTGTAATACAGTGTTACTGTATGTTCGGCTACATTTGCAGAGAGAAAGACAAGAGAGGTTTGTTTGAACCCAGTCAGGCTGGCATCAGATAAGCACCTCCACTTGTCGAAACCCAGGGTTTGTTCCCATGATGACGTTTCCTCCTGCGTCCAGGCTGTGGCGGACCACAGTCATTAAGATGGAACGGTCTCCTGGCCACCGTGACCCCTGATGCTTGTCTACAACCCAGCTTCCTCCAGCCTCAACCCCGTCTATCTCTGCCTGCATGCGCTTATGTAAACCAGCCAAGTGGAGCTTCCGGGGGCTGTTCTGTGTGGGGCTGGGGAAAGGTTAGAACAACACAGCCTTGCGCTGGGAACTGTAAACATGTTTATGTACAGAAGCAGAGCTGAGGGCCGTTTTCACGTGCAGCTATCCCCATCGCCACCAGTGGCTGGTCATTGAGAGATGGCGGTGGTAGTGTCCACTGCAGATAAGAGCCACATGCCTGCCATACAGCACAGTACACACAATATGTTGGAAGGCGGGGATGTAACACGTCCTTTGATGGATAACATTTTATGTACAACTCGTGGTATTTTTGCTCTGATTCGTCACTGTGGCTGACCATGTGGTTGCATTACGTCAGACATGAAACTAAACATGGTGTCATATTTGATCTAAAAATCTACAGTTGTTTAACCCTTGTGATGCCCTTATATATAGTCTTGAACCACCTAGTTGCGCCATCTGATTGTGTATGATTGTATGGTTCTTTTTATTGTCATTGCTGTGTTTATTTCTTTCTTTATGTATTTGTGTTGTTTTATGTGCCTTTTAACCCTCCTGTTGTCCTTGGGTTTCAAACATACACCTTGTTCTGCCAGCA
>JAODUG010000011.1:345160-359478 GCA_027564795.1 Aphredoderus sayanus
CTGTGAAAGTCTGATTTTAAAGACGTGCAGTCTATGGCTATAGCCAATCTATGAAATGAGCTATTACATGCGTGGAAATTCTGACACATTGTTAATAGAATTATTCAGAGTTTTGGTCACAGCGCTGCCCCAACATAACCCAACAAACCCTCTCGTCTTCCAGGTAGCGTGGGAACCAGGAACATGCTTTATTACACAGCTGAGCAGATTCTGAGGTATTAATACGTTGGCTGCCATGAAAACATGGTAAACAAGTCTTTCCATTATTACAGTTAATATTACCTCCACACTATGTATTAAAACAATTGTTTTTAAACAGAAACTACAAACTGTGTAAAACAAATAACTGAGCAGTCGCAATTAGTGTGTTTAGAAGCATTACTAAAGACAGAAAGGTAGCTACAGTACAGTAGTCTTAACACAGCGTCCTTAAGCAACTCTGTAGCTGCTTTCAGTGAAGTCACTGTAAGACTATCAGCCTGAGTCAGAAATACTCTGTGCGCTGGTTTCTCTTTCTTGTTATTTAAATCCAAAAGGGCACCCTGGTGAGAGTTCCTAACAGCGCTGGAGGCGTGGTATGATATTAGCACTCTGAGCACCCAAAGACATTAAACATTTTAAATTAGGATTTTAAGAGGAAGAGCTAGAGACAGTTCAGGGTTTTTCCAATAGTTGCCTGGAGTCAATGAGAGGAACATCCAGTGCTCCCTTTATGATGCCGCTTTTTGTGAGGCCATAAAAAGGAAATGCATAAACAAGAGTTTCGTATATACTACGGATCTCTGAATTCTGGATGACTGGTGGTCAGTAAGAATGAAATAGAACTGCTTATTTTAAATTCTCTCCACGGTCATGGCTGTAGCTGACCTTGCCTAGTGCACCCCGTACACACACAGTCTCTAACAATTAAACATTCATGTTCAAAATCATTTTGGTCAACTGAGAAAAAGTGCGACAATGTCAAGTTGAAGCTGGAGTTGTATGCCATTATTGAGTCAGGTCCATTACAGTCTAGGCAGTAGAGATGCACGGGTCGTGGCGTTTACAACACGCACAAATACACATTCATCAACCACCCCAACTGACCCGCAAACCGCCAGCTTGAGCCTAAACAGGTCTGCGGTGGCTGTGCCATTGTTTTCCTATGGGGAGAGCGGTGGCTCCCAACTATGTGGTACCAATGGCGTCGCAGATACAAACTGCCACCTGAGCTCAAATTAGTTCAACTTTGACCTCCGTTGCCTCTGCACTTCCTGACAGAAGTGGCAGTGTCCTACTCTGCCTCTGTTAAGTAGACCTCACTGTTTTGAGTGGGGGGAAGTGGGAACTGTGAAACGCATTACTTAGGGCATCTATGCATTAGTTTGTGTGAGGCTGGAAGTCGTAAATCATGGACCCTGACCACTGAGCCTCACTTGTTGCATACCTGACCGTAACCATGGAGAGTACTAATGCTGCGTTCAAGCACAGCACGGAAGTCGGACCTACTATGAATTCCTTGTCGGAATCTCAGGCACACCGAGTTCCGACTTGACGTCATAGCAACATGGCTAACTAGAGCGTCTGGCTCTAGGCTACTAAATAAACACATCAGGTGCAGACAAATATGTGATACGTGCAAGTTAACCTACTTTATAGTTATATGCAGATTATTGACAGCCAGGGCACGATCTGCACCCTCCATGCGTTCCGTGTGTGTTCGAGCGAGCAGGGGAGAGAAGGTGTAGTCTAATCACAGCAGTTCAGAGAGCCGACGCAATGCGCATTGCACGCAATGTTTCAGTAGGAACGCTGCTTTGCCACTGTTTGACCCGACCCACCTGCGATATATTCTGACAGGCTTCTCCAAACCCACCCAGCCCGCGCATCGCTACTATGCAGGATTTGCTGAATGCAGTGCAACAAGCACATACTGTTTGACACTTTAACACACATTTGGGCCCCATAGAAGAACTCACTGCTTTTAAAGCTATGGCCTCTGGAAGTAATGGTAAGACACACACATACAGGTTCACCTGGGAGCTGCCCATTATGAAAACACCGTTGTATTATTGGCCGCCAAGTAGCTCCACTGAGGCCATTGGGTTTCTGAGCCTTGCTTAAGGGCACTTCAAGAATAAGTTATTCATGGGAGGCTGGCAAGCACAATGAGGGAGCTTTGCTCTCTCCAGTCTAAACTCCCTTGAGGAGGCAGGGAGCTGTAAAATTGAGGCCTTAAAGGAATAAACTCCTGCTGTAAGTCACAACTTGTATTGCAGCTAACACGGTGTGATGAGCCGCAACAATAACCAGGGGAGGGAAAAGTCAGTTGTGCAGGTTTACATTTGATATTAAAGCCCCCAAGGGTCTGTAACGCAGATACATGCACCCACACAGATCCTCTTGTTTCATTACCCCCTACCTTAGGCATGAACTAGGCCTTTATTCCTCTGCCACAGAGCTGTTGTCCAAATACAACAGCTAAGAGCGTGTTCCTGTTTCATGACCTGGCTGGCTTCATCTCAGAGTTGACGTGATACTGACATGGTCCGGTGCCCTTCCAACATCGCAGGCAACGACAACAATAAAGAGGATGTGACATGACACATGTGTAAGCAAAGCTAATGATGAAGGGCTGTAAATGTGACCCGACTTATCTTTCCGTCTTGCTACTCTCCCATGTTCCACCTCATCCCACCCCCTCCCTGCCCGCTGCAGAGACAAGGCTGATGGCCGCAATAAAGTCTGTAGTTATTCAAGTGGAGCAAGGGCTCAGGTCAGGGCTATTCTGCTTGACATTTCCATTATAAGCCATTATCCCTCCGAGTATAGGAGTAGCCGGTCCTTTCTGCAGCTACACATGGTGAGTGTAGGCCCGTTAACACACACACACACACACACACGTTCTCTCATTTATAATCCCAACTGTAGAGTTCCTCATATCCACTCTCAGGCAGATAGTGCAGCACAGCAGAGAGAGGGGACGGGAGGTAATGTTCCTGTCCTGTTTGGCTGGCTGGCGGAGCAGAGCGCTGTGCTGAGAGTGGGAGCGTGCTGTGAGGGAACACTAGCAGGTCACAGCTCTGACCAGAGCACAGGAAGCAACGATGGGGCCTGCCTGCCTGCCTGCCTGCCTGCCTGTAACAGACACACCGCTAAAGTGTTTCTCACTATGCCAAGAATGTCACTTAGAACTGTTTGACTGCCTTTACTGCTGTGCCAATGGCAGGCAATATTGCATCTTACGCTGAGATCTGCAGGTAGGAAGAAAAGTGTTCCTTTCAGACTTGAAAGTATTGAACAAAGAGTCGAAATAGCAATGCAGCAGTAATAAGAATATTTCCTTCCACAAGGAAGGAATTAACAAGGCAGAATACGTATGCCGGAGCCGTTGACAAAAGGTCTGCAGAACAGATTCATCCTGAAACAGTAACTCATGCAAACGGCGTTCGCCGTAATTGGATTTGAATGCCTGCTTGCTGCCAAATGTTATGTGTGCACACTTAAAGAGATATTTTCCGGCCCACAAAACCCGCGAAGGCGAGTGAGTCGCTGGCGTGGCGCTGGGGTGTGGCGGGCACTGGCGTAGACATCTGCCAGGCCTCTGCTCCCGCCAAAGGCACTGCAGGGTGGCGACGGTCGCTAGGCACGCTGTGGGGTGGGGGCCGCGGGCTGCAGGCAGACTGAGAGACAAATCATCTGCTGGGGTGTGTTGGCATGGCTCTGGGACCGCCTCTCCCCTCCACTGTGTTACTCATGCGTCTGTGTCTGCTACAGGGGGAAGCGCTGATTCTCAGTGTGGCAGTTGCCAGATGGTTTTTATGAGGAGGGGGAGGGGGGATCATGGTGTTTGTTGTGCCGTCTATTTCTGTGCAGCACAAGGGAGTGGTTCATAGCGGGTGAGATGTGAACCATGGGGGGAGAAGGATGAGAACTACTGCTTTGTTGCCTCGCCAGCACATACACACTCAGTCAAACAGTATCACATGTTCAGTTCCGCCTGTGGCCGAGGTGGAGCTGAGGTGGAGCCGAGGTGGAGCCGAGGTGGAGGTGGTCACTGTGCTGCTGTGGCCGGCACTCTGCTCTCCTGCTCCCCCAGCCACCTCTTATTCCATCCCCCTCACCACACCCTCCGTCTAAGGGCCAAACACGTGGGCTCTACTGGCCGTGGAGGAGGAGAACACGGGGGCTGTGAGAGGGAGTGAGCGTGTGGACTTTTGGCCGTGTGTGTGGATAGCCAGGAGAGAGGAGGTTTATTTGAACACTGGGAGCTGAGAGAGTACCAGACATTCCTTGTTTAAAGTGGGAGGCCAGTGAACTGTGGTTCACCTCCCTTATGTAATGTAGGAAAACAGACAGGCGGCTTCCAAAAACAGGAGAATGACTGTTTTGGAGGTAAACTGTCTCAGCACGGGCCTTGGCCGCATTAGAGCTGCACCTGTCCTGCAGGATTCCAGCCTGAAGCTGAACATTCAGACCTGACTGTCTGGTTGACGGTAAATCTATAAAAACAACTTTTCATGGACAAAAAACACCACAAAAGTATCCCCACCCCCAGGTTCGCTGAACTGCAAGTGCAAAACATACTATGAAAACTATGTTTATAATGTCCATTTAAAGTGTCTCCTCCACATAATATTATATGCACACACCTGCATTCAATACAAACACTCCTACACATTCTTCTTTATGAAACTCCATATGTTTTCAGGCTTAAATTTGCAGACAGTATATTTTACAAATCAATTAACATAAAACAATGTGTGTGTGCATGTATGCATTTATTGTATGTATGTATGTACAATTTTATTTTACTCTAAACTAAACTAGTCTGATGACCAGATTTGTTTTTTCAGGAACAGGTGACAATTCAAAATAGAGCCCATCTTATCTGTACCATTATATAATATCAAATACAGAGTATGTGTTTACATACTCTCTTGTCTCTCTTCCATACTTATCCAAACCTGGAAATGACTCAAATGAAATTCAATACTTTTCCATACTGCGTAGGAACCCTGTTAATATAACACATATAGGTTTTGAGTTATGCGTCACGGTAAGAAAGCATTTTGGCATTTCGAGAGTTCTGAGCCATAATGGCTTAGATTTTCAAAGCTGAGGTATTTGTGCATAGTCACACAAAACAAATATAGCACGGAAATAGTATGGGTGCATTTTAAACAGATGTGACACACACACGTCTCTAAATTCTAGGCATAACACCCTAATCTGTTAAATCCAATCATGTGGTTGAGAACATTAGCTGTTCTGAAACACCTCAGGTGTCCAGCCGTCTAAGCAGAGCGGGCCTTGCAGCACCTGGACCTCTGTGTGCATACATCAGTAAATAAAGTCAATAAATAAAACATCAACCTCCTGCCAAGTCACCCAACAAAGTGAGAAAAGCATGCTGCTATTGGCCTGCTGGTGCAGGGCTCAGAAGAACAGCAGCCCTATGACACTGACACACCCAGCTCTATGACACTGACACACCCAGCTCTATGACACTGACACACCCAGCCCTATGACACTGACACACCCAGCCCTGTGGTGACACACCCAGCCCTATGGTGACACACCCAGCCCTGTGGTGACACACCTAGCCCTATGACACTGACAAACCCAGCCCTGTGGTGACACACCCAGCCCTATGACACTGACACACCCAGCCCTATGACACACCCAGCCCTGTGGTAACACACCCAGCCCTATGACACTGACACACCCAGCCCTATGACACTGACACACCCAGCCCTGTGGTGACACACCTAGCCCTATGACACTGACACACCCAGCCCTGTGGTGACACACCCTGTAATGATGCTAATGTGTGTGTTTGATGTCTGTAGTATGTGTGCAGTGCTTCATAACAAGCAGACACGGTGTACTGAGGAGGCGCACCCCCTACTCTGAGCGCTCCTGCCTGACTGACCTGTGGTGAACTGGCCCTTCATCTTCTGGAACACGGGGTCCTGGGCGGTGGCCTGCGCTCTGCGGGCCAGCGACTCCGAGGCGGCGCTGGAGAACATGGTGGAGACGTTGGAGACGTTCTCCAGGCCCACGCCGAACGTGCTCACCAGCTTCTTGACGAAGTTGAGCGTGTGCGGCGTGATCTTGGCGTCGGACACCGCGCCGCTCTTCTCAAAGGCCACGGAGTAGCACTTGGCCAGGCCCTGCTGGAGCTGCCTCAGCACCTGGGGCGGGGTCACATGACACGGGCCAGGGAGGAGAACAACTGGTCAGTAGGTGAAAGCCAAGTGTCTGACACGCATAATGATGTAGCCTCTGCTCAAGCAGGACAGACTAATTCGCCGGTGCAGCCAGAAGGGTTCAGAAGCACGTGTGTGGGTTCATGTCAGCACTCTGGAGAGCAGTAGCTTCTTCACTTCTAGTTCTAAGACACCTAGCCGGCTCCCCGTGATGCTGATGCACAGTTATATGCCTCTAAAACACCGTCCGTGTGTAATGCACCAACACCACCACTCAGTTCCCGGTCTACTAATAAGGGGAGCTCTCATTCCCCTGGGCCCCATCCTAGGTGCTCATCACACTCATCTCCTGTCTCCTCCGTCTGCCTGCGCCCCACCAGCCCCATTTATCCCTTCCCCTCAGGTGCCAGCCACCAGCCCGGCAGGACGGCTCCCTGCATGGTCAGAACACTTTGCAGCACTGCCAGCTTCCATTTGGACACCTGTGTCAGAGTAGCTCCCTCCGCCCACGTCCACACCCAATCAGCTGGGGAGAACAACACGCTGGCTGATTTGGGGGGAAATGTGCCCATGCTGCGAGCTACTCTGCGAAAGTTCCAGCCAAGGAAGCGTGTTAGCTGGGGTGCTGTTCCTTGTCGAAGCTCTTAAATCTGCCGTCTATTTCTGTATACTCTCACTTGCCGATATCAAAGATCAGAATCTTTTTTCACTGACTGGCACCCAGTGCCAATATATTTCAGTGCAAATGATCAGTCAGTGTGGCAAATTGAACGGTTCCTACACGCGTTAACAGCAGGCATAGTTTCAAACAATCAAAGTGTGGAAATTCTTTAAACAGGTAGCAGCAACGCCAGCCTTTCGAAAGGAGGTGGGAACCACTGAGCTTGGTTTAATGTAAATCTAAATAAGGCACTTAGTGTATGCAGAATACTGCATACACTCAATGCATTACCCAAAGAATGCACCAGCGCAGCCTTCACCAGTAACTGCCTTGAGGACTGGATTTAGATTCCTGTTTCAACCCACAACATGCCATATTGAACGCAGTGTTACAAGCAGTTTAGCTGGAACTTGATAGAGACAAAATTACACACAAGGGAAAGTGCTACTTTTATGATTTGTTCTTTCAATCTATCCAGTTAATAAAAGACGTAGATATGCTAGTTTTGCATGGTACAGCTATAGGCCTACATATTTATTAAGACATTGGAAACGTCCAGAAGTGGGATACCACAACAGCTGACCAGGACATCCGTGCCTGCCAGTGTAAGCTGCTAGCCCTGACTGGCTCCCACGTGTTGTTCTGTGCCCTCGGTCACAGCTCCCAGTGGGGAGGGCAGTGGAGACATGCTGCTTCAGACACAGAACCCCACTGAGCCTGGAGCGAGTCACAGCCCCACATCAAGGGAACATTTCAAACAAGTGTCGATCCGCAGTGCGCACGTGTGATTGACGCGCACACACAGTACACGATGGTGTTGTGAGGCGTTCGCACCCAGGCAGACACAGCTCCTCTCACCTCCTCGTGCCAGTTCTCCCTGAACCACACCATCTGGTCCACGATGCCCTCCAGGGAGGAGAGCAGGGTGGGGTGCAGCTCCCTCTGCATGTGCATGATGCGGCTGCAGCGCCACATGGGCGCCGTGGCCCGGATGGGGCCCGGGTCCGAGGCTCCCGAGTGGGGCTGGGCCCCCACCGAAGTGGGCTGCTGCTGACCTGAAGCGTCTGGATGAACACAGCAGGGAGGGGGTTAAGAGGGGGTAGCACTAAGGCATGCAAGCAGGAAACGCTACACACAAGGGGATCTCTGACGTCCAGCAAACACAACTCCACGATGCTATCGGCTTCAGAAGGCACGCTATGAGGGCACTTCAACAGCTCAGCAGTAGTTAACAGTGTTCACTCACCGCTCTTGTAGCGCTCCCTCTGCTCGATCTTCAGCGTCAGGTACAGGGTACGGATGGGGAAGTAGACCGCCTGGGGGTACACACGCCCCACCTAGCAGATAAAGACGGTCACAGATTACATTTCAAAGACTGCCCTCAGGAACACACATAAGAGAAGGCACAGACAGAGACACTATGCGTGTGTGCCTGCGTGATCACACAGATGTATTATCCTCTGCTGTAGCAGAGCCAGGGTTGGAGAGTATGGGTCCAGGGCAAAGTCAGAACACGTCACGGCCGATTTCAAAACGGGAATGTGAGTGAGGATGAAAGGGCCCTCCAGATGCAAGTCAAAGGCACACTGACACACCCAACGGTTAACGTCGGCATGTGCTAGGTTTCTGAGTTCACCTGAACGCCTACTGTGAAATTGAGGAAATAATAAGCAAATATGGAATGTCATCCTTTGAGCAGTGCTTTTGCAAAGCTAACAAATGTGGCAGGGAAGCGACATCATGGTTCGTTTTCAAACAGAAGTCAGTCGATTTAAATCTTGTGACATTTGCATGTCATTTAATCCAGTAACATACTAAGGCCAGAGCTTTCTCCGACAGTAGACTAGAAACTGACGACTTTAGTGTTTTAACATCACAGCTGAGGGCTATTGCTGATACTGTTGTAAATTATTCATGCAGTTTTTCCAGTAAGCTAGGCAATGGATTTACTATACTATAAGATTCACTTTTCAGGCCAAAAACTGATATTAAATTCTCGACTGTCAAAAAAAAAGAAAACAAAAGAAGCTTTTTTTTTTATCTGCCTTAACCGGACACGCTAATTGATAAGGGACTCTATGTACATCGGCAGGGATTGTATATAAACTGAACCTAATACAGACAGCCAATCCCTTCAAGTAGGAAGAAACATCAAGCCAGGAAGGTATAACGGATACCAGCGTTTTCTTTAAAAGCATGCACGCCAGCTGTGAGGTTGACATTCTGACATCATTTTTATCCCTGAAAACACATTTTCAGTGTCTTGAATTCCATGTGGAACCGAGGATCAGACGTTGGCTTGAGGCCCATGGATGAGTTGGTGAAAGGCCAAACCGCGAGGTGCTGTCGGGTCTCAGAGCACACTATGCTAGGCGGCCATTAGAAAGCTACATGATCTGCTCAGGGCCTTCTGCAAGCCTGAAGGGGTGAAAGAGACACCTGACTAGCACAGGCGTGTAGGGTTTAAACAAGGCCTAGACAGATGTATTTGGAGGGGAAGGGGGGTTACTTTGAAACCTATGGTCGATATAGTTCTAAGTGAGCCCAGGTCTGTGTGCATCTTGTTAAAGCCATTTTGGACTGAGGTGAGCTCCAGCCTGGACACATGCAAGTGTTAAATGGGGAGAGGGGAAGTCTAAGTGGCAGTTAATGGCAACATTAAACATGAAAGAGGAGAAACTGAGTGGGGAGGAAGAGGAGAAACCAGAGATCAGTGCAATAGCGGGAAGATGAGAAATGTCATATTTTGGCAAGGCCGCGGGGGGTGGTGGGGGGATGGGGGCGAAGACGCTCTGCTAACTTTTGATTCATCTCCCCGTCTGCCCTCGGGTGCTCCTCTGCTCACCTTCATCAATATTTCACCCGAGGTTTTTTTAAACATCCCGCCAACGCGGCAGAGAGACAATAAATAATTCAGCAGGACTGGGGAAAAAGCCCGCCATGCATTAAATGGAGCATTTCTCTTGAACATGAAAAGACGGAATTGCAAAGAGAACAGTGTCAACCTTTTGACCTTCAGCTTACTTAGGCTGATGAGGCACACCACAGAGACGTCACCAGATCCCCCCCCAAAAAAGCCACAGATCCCAACAGTAACCCTTTGACATGCGTGCACAGAGAAGCAGTCAGAAAGGCTTTGGGGCACAACCTAAAGATCACAGGTCTGAAACACTCTGCAGATGACTCACTGTCAGTCGGAGTAGCAACTACATGACCTACGTGTCACTATTAATGACAGTGATGTGTTAAGTACTCTAACGAAGCTACCATTTAGCCTGAAAGAAACGTCAGCTCTCTGCAAGACATTTCCTGCCAGTCTGTGTGCTAAAGCAATAAAAACAAACACCTCGTCTTTTACTCAGCTCGTCTTTCCATATACAGTCTTATACACGCTCTTCCTGTACTCCAGATCATTCCATTTACTCTCTAGCCAGGAGCAGGGCTGTGCAGTAGCAAACAACTTTTGATGATCACCCTTCTTAGACTGCGGAAATAATACTCCATTAACCAAAGCAAATTAGTCCTTGCTTTAATTACTGGCTCTGCTCCTGTGGTGTGGATGCATGCGATGTTAGCTTCAGAAGCATTCTTTGAACAAATCATTCTAAGCCCATCTCGCTGGGGACCAGAGAAAGCAAATAAATAGCTGTAAAAGCGGCGGCGGGGGAATCAAAATGTTTAATTTGGTAAATCGAAGGCTCAGGGGGAGGGTGCTTTGCCGTGAATGCACTTAATTGATGGTGATTACAATGATGGGTGTAAACACTAGCGCCATCGCCAACGCCTCAGGGGGATGTCGTGTCGCCAAGGGACCAGCATTGGGAATAACAGCAAATAGTATTTTGTGGAAATTAATAACACACAACATGTTATAACGTCTTAACCCTCTTAAAAGCTAGTCTTGAACCACCAGGTGGCGCCATCTGACTGTGTATGACTGTATGGTTCTTTTTATTGTCATTGCTGTGTGTATTTATTTCTTTATTCATTATTTCTTTATATATTTATGTTGTTTTATGTGCCTTTTAACCATCCTGTTGTCCTCGAGTTTCAAACACACACCTTGTTGTGCCAGCAGTGCACATCATATATCTGTTTAAGCTGTAGAATTAGGTTTAGCACCCTCTATCTGCCATAAAGCGCTAGTGACTTGGATCATTTTGACCCGGAGGACATCACAAGGGTTAATGCTGAACTGCTGCAATGTATGGTTGCAATCACATTTTGCTGCAATATATTTTTCTTATGGCATCTTAAATTAGAAATAGTACGCCACAATGTACTTATTAATGCAACACGCTGTGATGACTCACTTGCTACCTGTCACCCTGAAGGGAACCGTCCATTCCTTGTTATTTCTAAAGCAAGCGCGTACATTTGAGAAGGCCACAGGACACCTGCTCTCACCTGGCTTATCAGATTAAGCAATGGCTTGCCCTCTGAGCCCACCAGACAGGTGAGCAGCTGTGGTATCCACGCCAACCACTGGATGGGCGGGACTCCGATGCAGTACTTGTCCACGGCGTCTGCTAGGGTGTTCTTGTCGTCGAAGCTGAGCAGCCACAGCACCTGGGGAGGAGGACACAGGGGTGATTCTCTACACAGCCAGGCATACACTGTTCCACACGTCTACGGAAGACAGGAATTAATGAAATGATTAATCCATCATTATTTAGACAACAATGTCCGATGCACTATTCACAGCATTCAGCTGGGTCCTGGTTGGTTGCGTGACCATCAAGGCCTGCTGCCCCTCATCCACCTGCCCCTGTCACTCTGCACATAGTATTCATATGAAACTAATGGTTGTCATTATTAGAGATGAGCTCATAATAGCTAGCAGTCAGGCTGCAGAGCACCAACAAGGGGAAAGCATGTTTAGCATCTCTCCAACACGGGGGCCATACGGTGGTGGTAATTAGTGATCAGGAGGAACCACTCACGTCTGTCTCCCTGCAGCACTTTAATGGGAGATCAGAGCCAGCGAGTAGCTGGGGAAAGTTTTAATAACCCCCCCACCACCCTTTATGAGGCCTGGTGAAAGGTCATGTGAGAGAACGACTGCAGTAGACTCATTTTAAATGTCAACAGCCCGCTTCTCCCAACATGAGCACGACCCTCAACGATGAAATGAAAGGAAATAATTCAGAACCAACATGTGCCTCCATCAATATCCATCTCACAGCAGCAAGCAAACTGGTGCTAAATAATGACCTGAGGATTATTAACAGTATTAAAATATATCTACTGTGAACATTAGGAGTCTATAAGAGCATACGACAGTGCAGCCTTCTGTTGGTGACCAATCCAAAGAGGATGACATCCACTATCAGACTATCAAGCCAAGCCCTTTCTTCCCTGGGATCAAATCCACCGCTATCGGATCTCATCTGTTCGAATCTGACCCCCCCCCAGCTTTTTATTTATCCGTTTTACTTTCCTTGTCCCAGCTCCTCTTCATTCCTGCTGAGTGCAACCAGTTTACTGATACCTCTTAATGAGCAACGGTTACATTGACATTTCTGCTATAGATTCTTTGCCTCAACTTGTCTATACGTTCAGGACAAACTACGGCCACTACGGTTTATAATTAACAAAATTCTATATTTACAAAACGTCTCAAAAACATACTTGTGGTATTCTGGCTCAAACCTGAATGGGGACTTATCTTGAAGTAAGCAAGCTATACATTAGTTTCACTAAGCTGAATGTAACTTCAGCCCCTCATCGCTCATGAAACAGTAGCAGTAGAGGGCTGGGTGCACAAGGCAGGAATGGATGCCTGCTCTTCCCGCTATCCCTGGACAAGAACACAAGTGACCCCAGAGTGAACAGAATCTGTCTGGCTACTTTAAGGAGGCAGCACAGGCAATGTTTTTACTGAAGTTCAATAGAACTTCAACAGCTCCGAAGCAAACAGTACCCATGTGATGTACCTGCTGTATGAGCTGCAACTCATCCTTCCATTACCACTGCTGACCTCTTGGAGGAAAGGGATCACAAGGGCAGCGTGGGTGTTGCTCTGACTGACTGCTGTGTGGGGGTTTTGCTCTGGTAGATACTGTTGCGTCACAACTGCCAGTGCAAAGGTCAGTGCTGGGCGATTGCCGCACTATGAGAGGCCATTAGTCTGTTAACCGTGGTGCCACAAGACTGCCTTCACCCAAGACCTGGCTCCACTGTGAGCGGATCCCAGCTCGCCTAATGGATCAACCGGCCGCTCTCTGGTGTAGCTGTGGCGGCGGAGAGGAGCGGAGGGGATACCACTCTGCTCATCAGCACAAACAATGTGAGGCTGAGAGGAGATCTGGGCTGGTGTGGAGTCTGCTGATAGCATGGAAACAATGGGAGGATCCAGGCTAGTTGTGGGGATGTAACGGACAGCTCTCCCCCAGAGATAAACATACGGACCGATGAAATCAGTAAACACATTGCCCCTCATTTAGCTGAACTTGGGATTGGCCAGTGGGATCTAAATACTAGCTTTAGATTGCCACAACAACAATAGAATACCATTAGCTGTGATGAATCAGTGGCGTTCTAAGCCGAAGGACATTTATAATGAAACAGCTTATGAACAAGAGAAATCATAATGGCCTAGTGCTAAGAAGAGCTGTTCTTCAGGGATGGTGGGTCTCAAAGTGTATGCTAGGGCTGTGCGATATGACGACATGCTATATATGATGATAGAAATACACCTATAGTTTCATATGCTCCATCGTTTGTGATGCAAATTACACTCTTTACTGCAATCATTTTCCATATATTGCACAGATTACCTTAATACATTACTCTTGCAGGCTTTTTACTGCCTAAGCTTTTACTGCACTTACAGTGACACGAGTGTAGTCCACTGCCATCAAGCTGTGTGTGTGTGTGTGTGTGTGTGTGTGTGTGTGTGTTGAGCCCTACCCACGGAGAGCAGAGACTATCAACACGCAGAAGTGTACCGCGATACAAAAAGCTCTACATGGGACATGAGGGTCTCTACCTTGGCCAGGTACTTGCGTGACTTGCTCTCGTTCTGGTGGCGGCAGGCGTGCAGGTAGCAGGTGATGGCGGACACGCCCAGGTGCAGCTGGCGGTCCTTGACGAAGATGTTCTCCAGGTAGTCGCCCCACATGGCCCACGCCTTCACCAGGACGTCGTGCATCTGCACCGCAGCCGAGAACGCCTTGTTGGCCTCCTCTGACCTGGGCAGGGACGGAGGCAGGACAGCCTTCAGACTGACAGCACTGTCTGCTTGTACGCAAGCTCACAGTTGTCCTGAGGAACTGTGTTCAAATGACCTGAGGAACTGTGTTCAAATGACCTGAGGAACTGTGTTCAAATGACCTGAGGAACTGTGTTCAAATGACCTGAGGAACTGTGTTCAAATGACCGGAGGAATGTGTTCAAATGACCTGAGGAACTGTGTTCAAATGACCTGAGGAACTGTGTTCAAATGACCTGAGGAACTGTGTTCA
>JAODUG010000011.1:370901-389265 GCA_027564795.1 Aphredoderus sayanus
TACCAAGCTCTGTGTGGCTGCTCTGCTGTAACACTGACAGGCTCTGTGTGGCTGCTCTGCTGTAACACTACCAAGCTCTGTGTGGCTGCTCTGCTGTAACACTACCAAGCTCTGTGTGGCTGCTCTGCTGTAACACTACCAAGCTCTGTGTGGCTGCTCTGCTGTAACACTACCAAGCTCTGTGTGGCTGCTCTGCTGTAACACTGACAGGCTCTGTGTGGCTGCTCTGCTGTAACACTACCAAGCTCTGTGTGGCTGCTCTGCTGTAACACTGACCCGCTCTGCTGTAACACTGACCCGCTCTGCTGTAACACAGGAGCTCTATTCAACTTGTGATACTTTGCCCGACGTTTTGTGAAAGATCAAAATGACAGGATAACCATGAATCCCTAATAATACCTAGAAATGCTCTTCTATTAGATGGCAGCGTGCTGTACAGGCTGAGCAGTACTACATTGTTCCACTCCTCATCCTGGTTTACATCTGCTTCTTAACGCCAGCCTCTCCCCCTGACCCCTCCCTGCCCCACGGTAAGATGGATGCATGGACCACACAGCCGCACAGCCAGGTGATGAATGGCAGTAATTACCTGTAGACGTAATTAACGAGATCCAAGAACTGGGCGTTTAGCTCAAGGTCGTCCGGGAAGCGCTTCTCGATGTAGGTCATCATCTTAACCAGCAGGATGGACTTCTCACGCAGGTTGGGCATCTGGAAAAATGAAGGATGAGATAGAGATGTGTCAAAAAAGAGTGATACAGAGAGCCAGTCCAAAAACAAGCATTTGTACTTGGTATTTTCCTTGTTGTATTAAAGCAGCTTTCAGCAAATCGTTCACATTTGCTGAACGGCCTGTTTCAAGCATCCAACCAGATCCAAGTCCAATACGTAGTCCAGCTGCACACACACACATTACTCGTTACCATGTACGCTCCTCCCACCTCATACAGCATGTATAGTACACAGTATGTTTTATTTAACCTCATTAATCAAACATCTCTGGCATTTTTGCCCACCCCATCTGTTCACTTTCCGAAGATCTTGATGCTGTACTTACCTTTTAGCGTTTTATAAATGTACTGCTTTCTTATATCTTTGAATAACTGACAACACTTCACTGTACAATAAAAGCTGCAGCAACAAATGTTCCCACAGGGATCAAGAACGCTCTATCTTATGTTATCTTGAAGAACCGTCAGCATGCATACATAGGCAACTTAAAGTCCGACTACCCCAGACTGTCACTGGCCATGATATTAATAATCCATTACAACATGGCTGCCATCGTCTCTCCCTCTGGAGACTGAAGAAAAGAACAGAGACCAAAGACACACCTCTGTATGCATTATGCTAAAGTGAATCTTAGCGGGGTTTCAAAACATCCATGGGTTGTTGATATTTTGATGCACATTTTTCCAGCAGAGTACAGAAGTGCTGTGATATGCTAAATCACACCGGTGTGTTTGGTCTAAGTTGTTGGCTGGCCACTGGACGACCAATAAGAAACAAACACTTAAGGTTGGTGGAGTCAAACTTTGAAACACTTCTTTTAACATCTAAACTACACAGAAAACAATATGGGATTAACCAAATTGAAATGACAGTCTAGGTACCTGGTTGGCAGCCATTGGAGAGTTGTTCTTCACCCACTCCTCCACGATCTTGACCACAGCGCGGAGGATCTTGGCGTCGGGCGACTTCTCAATGAGCGATGTGAGGATGACCTGAATGAAGTTCTTCCTCATCTCCATGCTCATGACGGACAGCCGCGTCTTCACCAGGTCCAGGCTTAGCATCACCAACTCACTGGTGACTGTAGGAGCACAGAGGTCAAGAGCCAAATGTATTCACCCCTTGTCTGTTTAAACATTAAATTAAGTGTGCGTCAATAAACCCTTGGCTTTATTATGCTTTGCTTGACGTGGTGAAAGCTAGGATGAAAGCTAGACGTCTTTAATCCACTGTCTCAACTGGGTATAAGAACAGATCTATGTAAGACCTTTGGAGGCCGACGGCTCATTATCAGGTAGCTTCTGGCCGTGTTGACTATAATTGCTGCAGGTGGAGGCTAAATGTGTGTTTCCCGATACAGTCATTAGGGGTCCATTTAAACCTTGATAGTATCTTATAGCCATTACGCCTGTTGGAGAAGGTGAACTCGCTTGTATTGCTCAGCTCACAGTCCACCACCAGAGAAAAAAGAGCATATCATTTAGAATGATCAGGATCAAAGTAATTAAAACCGTTCGACTCACGACCATTTTATAAGCCTGCATCTTCCGGTAGACATTAAAGGAAATTGCTTAGAATTAATACCCGGCACAACTCCTGACCTTTCAACTTTTACCTCAGCCAGATTCATTGAAAGGGATCATATGTTAGCTTTATCCGCAGTGTGACTCGTCACAATTCAGCCATGGAACCAGAGCTGAGGAACAATCCCGGTGAAACCAGTCTATCAACAGAGTGGATCTGTCCTGACCGCTACAGCTATTGAGAATACAGCTGGGGCCATTGATACAAGACGCCCACTGGGCTCTTTGTGTGCGGGGTGGGGGCAGCCCTGAAACTCAAGAGATATCTTAGCCCAATTGTGTGTGGATGTGCGTACACGCACGTCTATATGTGCCAGCCATTTCAATTCAAGCAGGTACAATTACTGGCTTGTTGCTCAAGCACTTGGGGAAGTACGCAGGCCGTCCTGCCAGTAACAACAGCCCTGCAGGATAGTGTGAAGCCAGACACTGACGCAGGTGTGGTGACGTCCCACACTGACCGGGTTAGCTTGAAGCCAAAGGCCGAGCTACACAAAGCGGCCCAGGGAGACGCTTTGGGACGCCAGTGTTACAGAAGGGGGTGGGCAACAGATCTACGGGAAGAAACGGGAGCAGTAGGCGTGCTGCGGCGTACGAGTGTAGCCACTGTTGCTGGCTGTACCTGTGCTGGTCTCTGCAGTCCCAGGGTTGGCCTGCTGGGGACTCAGGTGCTCACGCACCATCTTCTGCAGGGAGCGCATGAACACCGAGATGAGCCGGTCGATATAGCTGGCGTTGTAGCTGCAGGCCGACTTCAGAATCATCAGTGTTCCTGTGGGGGACATCATGTAGACGTCAACACCTGCACCTACATGAGACTGCTACAGAGGCAGGTTTGAGTAATGTCCTGCCCGCTCCCTAGAGGGCAGGAGGGGAGCGTTGTCAGCCCCCCTGGCTAGACGCATGCATCACAATGTCGCAGCCTCTAGAGGACCGCAGGATACCAGAGGCCGTTTATTGACCACGGCTGCCATTTTGGGAAGCCGTATCATATAGCATTACCTTTAGAACGGCTCTCTGATAGCAATTTGTCACCTTGAGGACCCATTTGGTCACAAATACAGATAAAAATAAATTGCTGTGGCAGTGTAAAATGAGCCTCGTGTATTGAAGATAAGGTTTTCCATAAATACACTGACATCTGGGCGGTTAGGTGTGACGTTGGTACAGGGTGGGGGGAAGCGCTAGCCCCCCAGACACCTCTCAGAAACTGCTGGACTGTGGCGGCGTTTCAGAGCCACCAGATGTTCCCCCGTCTAGCCGAGACACGCCGCTTTACATTTTAATCGCCCACTCAGCGCCTTAATGGCCCAGAGCGGCGAGGGTCTCGGGACAAACAATGGCTGGCGTGCCACATCAAGAAAGAAGCGCCGGTGACGTACCGAAGAGCTGCGTGGGGTTGGCACTGCTGGTGGCCTTCTCGTAGTTGGTGAGCCCCTCGTAGATGACCTTGCCCACGGCGGCGTACAGAGACTCCAGCTCCTCGTACTTGGAGGCCACGGTGGACGTGCCTAGCAGGGGGGAGGCAGGCGTTACAGGGGCGCAGCACCAACCACCAGTGACTGTTACCTCCAGGAAGCCTAATATGGCTTATACCTTAACCCTCCCAAACTGACCACACGCCATACCTTGGTGCGCCAGCATAAGGTGCCAACTGCAGCACGGACATATGATGTTGGCGCCTTCTGCTGGCGCAACAAGGTAGTGCGTTTGAAACCCGAGGGTTAAAACACTACTGTGCATGACTGAAGGACAAGGGCTGAGGACAGCAAGAGGTGGGTCAGCTTGTTGACACAAAACACCCCCCCCCACACACACACTCACTGGGCTCCGTGGGGAAGTTGCTCATGAGGCGCGACAGCAGGGAGTGCACGGCCCGCAGCACCTTGGTGTTGCCGCAGGTCATGCAGGAGGCGATGCCCCGCTGCAGGGGCCGGAAGTGGGACAGGATGGCCGGGGACTGCAGCACCGTCAGCAGGAAGCACAGGATCTCCAGGCCCGTGCAGATGTTGGAGAAGTTGGCCTGGGCCGGCTGCTCCTGGGGGGGGGAGGGGGGTCAGAAGTCTACATTACACAGGAGGTCTGCTTGTCACACAGCCAAGAGAGGATCACCTGCAACACGTCCGCAGCACTAAGCTGGACTAATGAACAAGGTGGCTGCTGTGATAACACCTCTGGTAGGACCTGGGGTGTATTGATCCCACACTATATTAACAAATGGGATCTAGTCTTTCACACCAAGCAGATAGGCCTGCATCTGTGTGTGTGTGTGCGCGTGCACATCCCCTTCTCGTTCCCCCACCCAGGGCACCAGTGCCCCCCCGCCCCGCCCTCTTAATCACTGTCACGCTGCAACAAAGACACGATAAAAGGAAATCCGATTTATTGTGCAGTTCATTAGCCTGGATAAGACCCATCGCCAGGTGGAGCACGCTCCCGTCAGTGGGGGCTTCTGGGAGCGTGCCCGCTGATTGGCTGATGTGGGGGGGGGGGGCAAAGGGCTGGGAGGAGGGCGTGGCTGGAGCAGCGGTCCAGAGAGAGCCAGGGAGGCAGAGGGCAGTGATAACCTTGTCTGAGCTGCTGAATAGGGCCAGGGAGGCACAGCAGAGGGGAGCAGCTGTGATAAGCAGGTGGGAGGGGCGATACGGAGGACTGAGGAGGAGGAGGCGCTGAGAGCTGATAGACTCTCTATCTCCCCTTGTCATTATTTAGTCATTACGGCGCTTGCCGCCTCACCACATGTATTACTGATAACAGACAAAGGAGCGGGGAGTGTGCAGGCCAAACACCAAGACAAAGCCCTAGCAACGCCATGGAAACGTGTGCCATGGCTGCGGAGCCTGACGACAGAGACGGCAGTTGTGTCCTCTGGTGTTTACCGCTTCCTGCTCCCGGACAGTAACAACCCTAAGCCCTTGAGCTGCTCTGTACCCATTGTTGATGGCAAGGACTCAAACTTCTTGCAACTTAAATATGCACACTCATGCTAGCCACAGCTCGACTGAGGCCCTGAAAAGAACTTGCTCTAACATCTATATTAATATTGTATTTAATACAGGTCAAAAGTACCTACGGGTCAGGTAGGTTGAACAAACGGTTAAGGAGGGACCAGCCGTTAACCACAGGACAGCATTAAGGCCTGGGCTGCGTTTGATAGTGAAAAAATGATTCTTTGCCTTGATGGAAAACATCATGAGGTCAAGGAAAGACATGAAGGAGAATTCATAAGGACAACACCGGGGCTAAGAGAATCAGACTGCACCTACACCAGCCTGTGTAATCCTGCATCGCTGGATGTTACCGACGTGGGTCTGCCCCAATGACAAGGTTCCCCATATGGACTAGGACTACAAATACACATATTAGATACCTGTGTGTTCTTATGCATGGTAGGCTACACAGTATGTACACACATGAACCTGGTGATACATATTAAGTACCACGGCTGGAATCTATTTTTTTTATTTGATTTATTAATATGAAAATAAAGATCTGTCAAAAAAGTGAAATAAAATGGTTGTCACATGAATGAGCTGATGTACTAATTATCATGCCAAAATGTAAAATTGGTTTAGTGTACCATATATTAACGGTCAGAAAGGAAGCATTGAAGCACCTTAGCATTTAGAGAATTCAACCAGATCTCATAATAGCTGACACTAAGCCATAAAAGGTGATTTGACCACAGCCTCCACAAGCAACTGCTCTAGGGGTCCTTACACAATTCACAGAGTTCACAACAGCAACTGGGGGCACTATTCTGTAGCTCATTATCATTCTGAGCTTTATGCCCGTCTGCACGTCAAACACCAAGGGAAATACATAAATACATAAATAAATAAAGGACTACAAATTAATGGTACATGCGTCTATGTCATAGGTAGCATTTTATATTTTCCCATTTATTTCACCAATATGGACTATTACCTCAATCTGTATGCAGGAATCCTGCATACGACACCTGTACTACACAGAACATGTATGTTTGGATCTTATCATGGTATTGAGTTACTGATCGGATGAGCAGACTGTATGCCACATATATATATATATATATAAAAATAACCAAGCTGACCAAGCTTTACTTTCCACTTATTACTTTCATTGACTTTACATGACTTTCTGACTACATGTGGGCACCCACACAGGTCATACTCTGCAGGAAATGTTTGTGTTGCTTGGCAACACTTCAGTCCCAGTCCAAGGCAATTATTTGTGTTGGCCCAGCCAAATAAATAATTAAATGAAGAAACAAATCTTAATGTGTTGCTTATTATGCCTACTGTTAACTAATAAACGGTGCTTGTATAACTGGTATAAAAGCAATATCACACTCAAGGTCGTGCTGTTGCAGCATCAAAACGTGTCGACCGAGATTTAAGGAATTATTACAGTAAAAAGTAATAGCGCCAGTAAAAACTGGATTTCACACTATGATGGTTCAACTTTGCAACGCATCTATAGTTCACATGCGTGATGAAGCATGGGGGTGATCTGCTGCACCACTAGTGTGTGTGTGCATGACAAAACACACTCTCACCACTGTCTGGAGCAGCTTGTCGAACCACTGCAGCTTGAGCTCGGCCCGGGGCCACATGTCCTGCCTCAGGGCGGTCTTCATCAGGCTGACACAGCGGCGGGAGAGCAGCTCCCCCGGGGAGCCGGCCACGTTGGTGGCATCATTCACCTGGGTGGGAGGAACACAGTCAAGGCTGTGGAGAACACCAGCATGGCCAGTGGGCGGCTAGGACAATGATAGCAGTGGGGACAACATGAAAGTAGATGAAGACACTCAGTGGTTGGAGACTGTCCACTATGTTTACATGCATCATGTGCAGTATGTGTGCTGTGTGGAGCTGCTGCAAGCCTAATGCCTGCTGGTCAGTGAATAAACCCAGCTAAACAACGAGGCGAGACGCCAGCGTTCCCTGCAGGCCTGAGCTCCACCTACGCCTACATGGTGCAGCCCAGGACATGCTCAGCTGGTCTGTAAAGGGTGGCTCACAATGAGGAAGTCAACCACGCCGAGGTGAGTCTATTTAAGGGCTTGGAACCAAGGACATCCCTTCTACAGGGACACTGGGTAGCCACCAGGTGTGTCCTATCTAGCCCTCTGAGGATGCCAGCAGAGCTGTGTCCTTCCTGGCAGGCGATATGGATGGTGGAGCTGTACCTAGTAGGCAGGTGTGTGCGTGTGTGTGTGCGCGTGCACGGTACCTGGCAGGCGATCCTGATGAGGAAGTTGACCACCGTGTCTGTGTGTTGTTTCTCCACAGGCTTGGTGAGCAGGGTCTCTGTGCCTGGTATGGACGGGCTTCGACCAAACACCTACACACACACACACACACACACACACACACAGCATGTGTCAGAGCCTAAACACTCCCTGTGGAGGCAGCGTCTACAACCGCTAGACGCGCCAGGGTGACCTCTGAGTGACGGCTGGCATCTAGGCCAGCAGCCAGCGTGTGGTCCCCGTGGAGACGGCTTACCGTGGCGGTGGCTCCGGTGGCCGTGCGGAACCTCTTGACGTCCTGGCCGGCAGACGCGGCGTCCACAGAGAGGCCTCTCTTCACCCCCGCAGCGCCCCCGCTGGTGCCCTCGCCGCTGGCCCCGGCCTCGGCCTCCACCTCGGGCTGCAGCCGGCACAGGTTAGCACCGGCACGCACACACACACACACACACACACACACACACACAAACAGCCCACCTGCTGGTCCTTGATCCTCTGCAGCTCCCACTTGATGACCACCTCGGCCAGGTCCACGGCCAGCTTCCTCTGCTCGATGGTGACGCTGGGGGTGAAGCCCAGGCGCTGCATGGCGCTGATCATGTGCTGCACCAGGTGGTGGCGCACTGGGTAGTACACCTGCAGCACACACAGGGGGCGGAGTCAAGGTACAGCTACAGCTCCTACTGCCCCATGCATGCTACACTGGGCAGATGGAGGAATGCTCGCAGGCCACGTGGAGGGAGAACACAGCTCACACCAGGCCTGGGGACATGGCGGCCCACCAGGCCTGGGGACATGGCGGCCCACCAGGCCTGGGGACATGGCGGCACACCAGGCCTGGGGACATGGTAGCACCAGGCCGGGGGACATGGCGGCACACCAGGCCTGGGGACATGGCGGCCCACCAGGCCTGGGGACATGGAAGCACCAGGCCTGGGGACATGGAAGCACACCAGGCCTGGGGACATGGAAGCACACCAGGCCTGGGGACATGGAAGCACACCAGGCCTGGGGACATGGCAGCACCAGGCCTGGGGACATGGCGGCACACACACATACACACACACCATGCTGGAGAGGCACTGTGCCAGCCCCTCAACTAAATGGGCATCCTCTGACTCACAGAGGATGCGCACACTCACTCAGTGTTTTTGAAGAGAGGAAAAAAAACAAAAAAAAAAGATCTCTATCTGAAGGCTGTCGCCAGTGTCGGCGAATATTAAAGCTTTTCACTTTGAGAGTAATTATAGTCGATGGAGCGGCACTCAAAAGCCCCTTATGGACAGAGTGGCTAAGCTGTGTCCATCACATATTCACGCAGAGAGACACACACACACACACAGCCTCTCGTCTGTCCGTCATTATCTGCTCCTGAGTGTAATTATGCTGATGTGATTACATTAGATTAGTCATCTGGGCCAGTGAGAGAACAGCTCATCTGTGAGAGGAGCTGAAGGAGCTGGTCTGCTGGAGCCTGTCACTCTTACTGAGGTAGGCTGGACAGCCAGTGCTGTACCTGTCCAGTTAGGCCATGCCAGGATGGCAAGGGTGGGAGGCATTTAGACTCCCTTGCCTTTGAATGATGCACACGCACCCTGTTTGGGACGACTACTGTAGAAGTCCTAAATCTAAAGAGAAATGATCGTCGCTGTTGTTGTGGCTTTAAGGTTAGGACCTTGCTACTCTGCAACATTGCTAGGCAACACCGTCGCCCGTAACGATCATTAATCAACACCAAAATAGTTTCCCAGCAACATGGAACGGTACACCGGTGCCCTTTCCCTCCATCGATCTGTCCCATGATGGACGACAGCAACGTGCACGTGCCTGGGCTGCGTGCGTGCGCGTGTGCGTGCGTGCGCTCACCCTGAAGTGCTGCACGATGAGGTGCAGGATGTGCACCAGCTGGGGCACGGTGTGGCCCTCCTCCACGATGATCTTGCGCGTCCAGTGGGTCAGCATCTGGTGGCCGTCCTCCATGCGGGCGGGCACGGCCGGCGTCAGGATGGCCATGGCCTGCCGCACGATGGCCCGGGCCTCCATGGTGTGGGCCTTCAGCAGGCTGTGGAACACCTGCAGCCAGACAACACCACGGGTCAGACACCAGGAGGACACGGGGAGGGGGGGGGGCACAGCCACCCACCTGCAGGACTATCTTCTTGTGGATGGCAAACTTGGCGATGATGTGCGCCAGCAGGAGGTGCCCGCTGTACTTGCAGGCGGGGTCCACGCAGGCCTTGGGCAGCAGGCAGGGCCAGGCGAAGGTCATGAGGCGCCGCAGCTTGCTGTTGCGGGACTTGTTGTTGTCGTGGATGTGGTGCGGGGCGTGCTCCACCAGCAGCGTGGAGAACTGCAGCAGGTAGATCCTCAGCGAGTCCAGCAGGTCCGCCTGCTTCTCTGGGTCCAGCACCTGGGAGAGGGAGGGGGCAACACCAGGGTAAAGGCACCTGAAACGCCCACAGACTGCCCTGGATCACACTGGTCACTACAGCTCCACTGATAGATGACTTTCCATTTTGGTCTTAGCATGAATCTGAAGCTATATATTTATACATCATACCAGTATCCGGTACATTTTGGCCAACACAGACAAGCTACAGACCAAGTGGTTAACAGGAAGAACACCCAGAGGTGTAATCCAACCTGTCATCACTGTTTGATGGTGGGATCCATGCCCAGTGGTAATGTACATCATTAACAGAAAAACAAGCAGCAGTAAACCCATCTGTACCTTTTGTGCTTCCAAATACTGTGAATAACCCAAAGCTCCAGTATCCGTGGGCACTAGAAGACAAGTGCAGGCCAGCTCGCTGCTACTAGTAAATTGCAAAACAAGATTTATCACCCTGCACTGAGCACACCTCATGAATGTGCTGTGGCAATCCTAAAAAATTAATGAGGATTTTCAATCTGCATCGCCGTAACAACTGCATTAAATAAGAACTTCTTTCACTGTTAAAATTAAGTTAGCATACCACGGCTCTCAGCCAACAGCAACAGCTTTAAAGACTGCAGTCAATAATGTCTAAATATTTACTAATTTAGACTTTCCCCAGGACTAGCGGCAAATGTTTCCCACAGATAAAGCCTCTCTGAGGCTGACGGTGTCCACTGTCAAACACGTCAGCACACCTTCACACCTCTCTCCCTGGCATCCCCCACACAGCACTGAGCTCCCCCAGAGCCAGGAGAGGAGCCATTAGCAGCCATTAGCGGCGGTCTTAGTCGGTGATGAGACCCACAAACACACACGGCGACCTTTAACATGACCACGGCGTGACATTTACACCAGGTGCCCAGAGCCTGGCCTGACGAATGGGGGGAGCGTGAAGAGGAGAGGGCAGGAGGAAAAGAAGGGGAAGGATAAATGGAGAGAGCAGAGCGGTGAGTGATGGAGGGACTGTGTAATGAGCTGTGCTGGAGAGGCTAATGCAGGATGCAGCTGATGGCAGAGGCAGGCAGCGAGGAGCTGGGCTGATAAGACACTGGCAGAGGAATTAGAGGGGATGGGACAGGTAATGGAATCACACGCAGACAGGGTGTGGACTTGTGGGGTAATGAAGATGTGTGTGTGTGTGTGTGTGTGTGTGCACCTTGGTGATGAAGACGCTGGTGATGCTCTCGGGGTTGTCTCCCTCGGGGTTGGGCGGGCCCAGCAGCTGCTCCCCCTCACCCTTCTCAAAGCTGTGGAGGAAGGCGGGGTTGAGGATGTGCTGCAGCACCTGGCGGACAGAGACACAGCCTGGTAATGCCCGTGGAGGAGGAACAGGAAGCACAGCAGGCTGCGAGCACCGATGCCTTGCTCACCAGCTCTCATGGTGCCCGGACTATCCTGCTGCAGGATTCCGACCAACAACCACCCAAGCCTAACTCATTTGTAGTGCATGCAATACTGAAACACTTCACCTTTACTTTGTTTGAAAGGAGAAAAGTCACCATAATGTAATGAACAAGAACAAATGCTCTGATTAGAGAGGATCCAATTTGGTAAATGGACACAAAAAACACCAAACATAAAATTAAAAGAAGTGTTTGGACATTTTTACATTATAAAAGATATTTTAAAGTTATTCCAAACATTTAATTTACACACAGATTAAACAAATAAATCCTCCTGGGCTCATTATAGCTAAGGCAAGACACACACACACACACACAAAGAACAAAATAATAAGCTCCTTGATAACACCCTCTGAGCGTGGCAGTGTGTTAGTGAGGGACGCTTTGAGCAGAAGACAAAGGCTTGATTAACTGCTGAAGAGCAGAGGAACACCCACCACAATAGCACTAACGACTGCATTTATTAGGAGGCCTGCTATCTCCTAATGAACCCCCTATTCAATCCATCATAGGGGAGACAGGGCATCGCTTAGCATGGAACGAGCTGTGGCAGCATATGTTCCTACTTCTCCTGTAGCACATTATTCACACACATGCTGGACACACACACACACACACACACACACAAAGACAATGTATAGTGCTGATTCTTCTTCGATCTCCCTCTATTCTATATCTATTAAAGCTGAGCCTCTCATATCAATCACAGCATTGTCACCACATATTACAATAACGCCATTTGATGATTAGTGTGTCCCTACGGCTCTGTGTGTGTGTGTGTGTGTGTGTGTAATAACTCAAGGCTAATTTTGCAGGTGTTCTTTAATTATCTTGGATCCCATTACGACAAACCTAAACAAACAATTATGCGTGTGTGTGTGTGTGTGTGCGCGCGCACTGTAGTGCCCCTGGCTCCACTGCCCAGCCAGCCCAGGAATGATGCTGTGTGAAGCCAAGAAGCCTATACAATACGTCAGCAGAGCTTGTCCTACAGCACACAGCTGCTGATGTGGGGATGCTGTGCATGCAGGAGCTCACATCCAGTTGGCAGATAGTTCCACACATAATGTACAGGAGTACCTTAGTAAACTATTCATTTCTACATGCATGTAAAACATGTGTATTGCCGATTTCCCACCGCATGGGACACTATTCGTCTTTCTTGGCTTAACGTCAGGCTAGTGCCTCTGTGGAGGTTCCAGGCGAGCTGAGGCGATACCAAAAGGTGGCGTGAGAACAATGCAGACTAATTGGCCTGGACCTTTTGTAGGATAAATGAGATCCTGAATGAATGAAATTAGGATTTATTTTAGATAATCTAGTGTTTACTGTACCACTAAACAAAAATGAAGATGGGATATAACAACAGGAGATAGGTAGGCAACTGTTTCACCTCCCAGTTAATAACAGTATTCAGTTCTGTGACGAGACACACTCACAATTTAGTAGTAACACTAATATTAACAGCAGCTGTTTCTGTGAAATGTTCCCGCAGACCCCCATCTGCCTGTGTTGCAGCACAAACAAGTCAGCATGTGAGCACACCAACGCAGGCATGCACACACACACACACACGTCCCCATGGTGCCTTGTTCCCATAGCATGCTAAAGCAAATTACTTAAATGTCAGTGGACATAACACACACACACACACACACCCCAGAGTAATAAACAACACAAACAATCCACCACCGCACACATCAGCTATCTATGGAGCACCAGGCCTCTCTCACACGCTCTGTCTCTCGATATGCTAGCATCTGCTGCTTGCCAGAGGAGGACAATTAGGGAGGAAACAACAATATGAGTGGAGCTCTGCAGGGTGACAGCAGGGGGAGAGTGTGTGTGTGGGGGTTGGGTGCTAGCATGACTGAGATTAGTCCTGCAGGAAATTCACATACAGTAATGACCAGGCCTGTGTTGTTGTGGTCATTCCTCTGTGGCTGGTCTGCCAACCCTATATGCCACTTAAACAACACCGCAGCCGATGTGTGTCCTTGTGGCTGGGCTCTGACCGTGTGCGCATGTGTGTGTGCATGAGTGCATAGGGGAGTGCATGTGGGAGAGTGCAGGTGACTGCGTTGCTGTGTAGGGGGGCAGGCCATGTGTACTGACCCCTGTGTTGTCAGCAGCAGGGCTGTAGCTGAGGCACAGCTGTGAGGGCTGTGTCACAGCCTATGTGTGTGTGTGTGTGTGGGGGGGCTAATTAAAAGGCAGCCCCACTGACTGACTACTTGCAGCAGAAGACCAGGTACTGGGGAGGGAGCCAATCAGGCGGGAGATGCTGAGAGTTCAGAGGCAGCCAGGACGACCTCTGTGATCTCATCAAACACTCCCCGGCCATGCCAGCCAGAGATTAGCTTGACATGGCAATGCCAGCGCACAACCACCGCCCACCAGAGACCAGCCGGCTCACATTACAAAACGCACCTTACTTTCTCCTGATGTCACCTGCTGCTTAATAATAGAATAACACCTCAAAAGAATAGCAGCAAACCTTGGCCTTCAGCTCGTCGTTGAAGTGCGGGTCGTTGAACTCCACGAAGCGGAAGAACAGCGCTCGCTTCTGGGCGATGGAGTAGTTCCTAGGGATCTCCTCCTCCATGTACTCCTTCAGGAAGGTCATGTTACACAGGAAGCGGCCTGTGAAGGCCCGCAGCAACTGGAACAGCAGCTCGATCTCGGAGTAGTTCCGCCTGAATGGGGGGGGCAGGGTCAGCTGGTCTTCAGAGAGTGGGACTGGCCAGATCCCAGACACCAGTATTCATTACACAGTGGCAGTTATTGTCATGCATGTTCTGTGAAAACATGCGTTTTGGACCTTGGTCTAACCCATGTGTCTGGTGTGTGTGATGTGTATGGGCCTGCGATGTGTGTTGCTGCTGGTGAACTGCAGTAGCGGTTCATTTAAACAAGGCACTCCTCACACAGAGGGAAGCTCTGAGAGATAGTCAGGGATTCAAACCAGCGCCCTTACAGACACCCATGGTGGCGCAGCTCGCTGCAGTGACATACTTGCAGTAGCTGAGCAGGCAGTAGGCTAGCAGCTTGGGCTCCTTCCAGTTGGTGGCGGCCATGTTGTCTTTGCGGTGTCGCTCCTGGAAGGCCTCGCTCACCCAGACTCTCCGCAGCTGGCTGACCAGGGAGTGCTGCCCTGCCAGCCAGCCCTCATCATTCTTCACGATGATGCTGATGATCTGGGGGAAAGGGGAATGGGAGACAGTGGCACAGCTGCAGAAGGTTTCCTCTGGGGGACAACAGACAGGGCGTGTGCCTGTACTCACCTTGATAGCCTGGAACTGCAGGTCCAGACGGCCCGTGGCGGTGGACGGAGAGCCCGGGCGGACGGTGGCTGCAGTACCGGCAGGCAGCAGTAGGGTGACGAAGCGGCTGGGGTTGGAGGCCAAAACATCCCTCAGAGGCTTGGCGTCCTTGTGTTTTAGGAAACTCTGCATTGGCAGAAGGGAATATCCAGCTAGTACAGCAGCACTGATGCAGTGAGGTGCCTCTCGTACTGTGGCCCACTATACTGTGAGCAGACTGACCATAAACATGCGGCTCCACTGGGGATCATTGAGTGTGGCCTCCATCATGAACAGCTCCACGGTCTGAGACGGGTGGCGTGTCAGAAACTTGATCAGCGGCTCCCGGAATGGACTGCCGGCCTATTGAGCAGGGCCAACGTTAAAGACAGCATGTCGTCTTGACAGAAAATAGAACCCATGCCTCCGGTAGAGGCAGGAAGAGACAAAGGACAGGAGGGCTTTCCTATAAATCACATTCAGGATGCCATCGCCCCCATCTGTGGTCCCACTACCAATCTAACACTGCATACACACAACTAGGAGTCATGGAGAGATCAAATCCAAGTGGATCAAACAGGGTTTAAGATAAAGTAATCATAAGATTATCAACAGAGCTTCAGAGCATTTGGACTGCATTGACAATGTAGAGATTACCAACCCCGTCTTCAAAGTATGTAAGCCCCCTTAAAGCCAAATTAACAAAAAAGGGCAATAACACACATCAGTTCAGCTCTAGACCAGTGGGTGCAGTCTCTCCGAGCTCTCCAATAAGAGGAAACTGGATGATTCTAGATGTCAAATAATCATGGACAAAAAGAAGCCATCCTCTGCAGACCTTTGCTAGGAGTAGAAGGTTCCCTACCTCGATGAGCATGGCTCTCTCCGTCTTCATCACCACCTCCAGCAGAGGCTTCACCAGGGTCTGGGGCGCTGCAGGAATCAGGTGGAAGAGGTTGATGATGGCTGAGCAGATCTTCATCTCCTACAAGAAGAGAGGGGGTGCAGGAGCAAGCCAGGTGAAGCCAGGAGAGGCCCCGGTGTTCAAGACAAAGACATTAATGTCTGACAGAGCTTTGAACAGCCACTGTGGAAAAACATAGATGCAGAGAGTAGTTCTGGCTACTCTGTATTTCTCTCTCTCTCCATTCACAATGGAAGGATTACTGTACTGTAACCCTGTGTTTCCTACATCTGGCATAGGTTGTAAAAGACTTGTCAAACTGAGAGGTTAGTGAGAGATACATGTATGTTTCTGGAAGATTGACTTGACTTGAAGATGACCACAGACTGACGGTTACAAGGATCAAATCCACCATCACAACATCGGTTCAAGTTTTAAAATCACTGACAAAAGTCGACAACAGAGGGCGCAACACTGGACCACGTCTCACCTCAACGCCCTCCAATGCAGGCTGTGCCGGAACGGGAGACAACGATCAGAGAGTCAGCAGAGAAGCGTGTGTGTGTGAGAGAGAGAGAGTGAATACAGTTATGACTTAGGTCAATATTGGGGACACAACTTAATCATGTAAAACATTTAATACTATACAACAATATCAAATACTTTGGGTAAGTGGTTAAGGTCAGGGGTAGATGTCAAACAAAGTTTGGTTAATGAGTTAGCAACTGAACTGAAACCAGAATGTCTCCAATTTTGATTTAAGCCTTAAGATGAGTGTGTGTGTGTGTGTGGTATCTGGGTGCTGAACAGACGTAACAAGGTGAAATCAATGTGTGGACAGACAGTCTAGAGTGCGTTTCTCTTCGTTCGACAGGAAAAACAGGAGGAGAATATCAGAAGGTTAGTTGGTCAACAGAAAAATCCTTGGCATTTGGAGGAAAAGATGCCTCTGATTCATGGCATACTCTTCATTGCAGCACAAACTGACATTTTGCTGGTGTCAAACTTCACCAACCTCAAATTAAAAAAAGAAGCCTTCAACCTGCTGCCAAAAACAACAAACAAGCAAAACCAGATGCTTAATGGTCAGTACAACACTGTATGTGGGTGGTGTCTATATGGGGCCGGGCTGTTTTAACCAGCAGCAGCCTTACTGTCACAGCTGAGGAGCAGGGTGTGTATGTGTGTGTGCAGGGGGGGGGGTCCTGTGGTGGCACAGGACCAATTTGCATCCAATTACGCTCACTGTGTGACGGTGGGTGGGGAAAAAACGACAGAAAAAAAGAGATGAGAGAAATTCGGCTTTCACTCGCCCTTTTCTACCCCCCCTGCCTCCCTCTCCCACCGTTCCTCTGCCTTCACAAGGTTATCTGTCGGGGAGATAATGAGGAGACGCAGCGCTGAGCCCACCGCCGCCTGCCTGGCGCCTAATTAATCATTGATTGTAATATGGCCACTCACGACTCATCTGGGAGGTGGGCGGTCTGAGGAGGCGTTGACAGTGTGTGTGTGTGTGTGTGTGTGTGTGTGTGTGTGTGTGAGAGCAGGACTCGCGCGGGACTTGTGCAGCAAAGGATCAATTGGACAAAAAAGGCGGGGAAGACAGCTGTATTGAGCCGGGCCTACAGGCTACGCTCAGGTATTCACACTGAGCTATTGAACGGAGGCTGATAGAAAGCAACAGGACACTTCTCCACGCCAGGACTGATTAGACTTTGACAAGATCAGATTTCGCAGCGCTGAAGGTGGAGTGTGTGCATGATGTATCCATACTTACACTGCCATCGCTACGCTGGCCTCCCTTGTGGGTCATCACAACCACTTCCATCCACTTCCTCAAGTGTTGCTGGGAGAGAGAGAGAGAGAGAGAGAGATAAGTGCATACTGCATGCGTGTCTAAGACAGGCGGAGGAAGCAGAGGTGATACTGATGTTCCTCACCATCATCTGGTCACAGAACTTATCGTTGAAGGAGTTGGGGAAGAGGCGTGTGACGGAGGTGAGGCGGTTGACCACGTTGAGTGTCAGACTGCGGTAGTCGCCCAGCATCATCAGCAGGGGGCGCATGTGAGTATGGATCTGATCCACCTCAATGGTGGCCCCCTCCAGGAACTGCACCAGACACAGAGAGGCATTTTACATTAGCAACAAAGAACTCAGACAGTAAATACAAATTAGAACCTTGCTGATATGTATTCTGGTTAGAGATAAATCTGGTTTTAGAGGGTGTTTTCTGCTTTCACAAATCATTTCTGGAACAGCCCTCCTCCCTGCTCCTACTATCTCCATTAAGGATATAAGAGTGCTCAAATGAGGGCATGGCCGCCTGCCTGAGTGATGGCGCGGGCCCACACTGTCTCGCAGATGAGGCACACGCACGCGCGTGTATGTGTGTGTGTGTGTGTGTGTGTGTGTCCGGGGGAGCAATGATGCATCGCGGCCACATTCATCCTCCTCTCAGCAGCAGAAACAAACACCCCATCCTGTATCGATCGCCTGGTGGCAACGCTCATTAGTGTTAGCAGGGCAGAGATGAAGGGAGGAGGAGGGCAGGGAAAGGCTCGGGAGGGGAGAAGTAAAGAGGAGGAAGGAGAAGGAGAGGTGTGGGGGTCATGTGTAGGGACAGCTGGACACACAGATGCAGGGGGTCATGTGATGGGACAGCTGGACACACAGATGCAGGGGGTCAGGGGGTCATGTGATGGGACAGCTGGACACACAGATGCAGGGGGTCATGTGATGGGACAGCTGGACACAGATGCAGGGGGTCA
>JAODUG010000011.1:392025-404532 GCA_027564795.1 Aphredoderus sayanus
ATAGATATATATATATATATATATATATATATATATATATATATATATATATTTATTATCAGTGGTATCTGTGTCTTTAGATGTTTGACATTTCCAAAGCATTAAAAGCGCTGGCTTGTGTAGATGATGGATGGCTCTCAGAAACTGAACAAAGGCCAAAATATTCCTGCTCATTATTTAGAACCAAAATGCTGCTCGCAGGAAGCGTAAAGCGAATAGATTACTTGATTTAAATCACGTTCCACAAACGGCGCGTCGACGTGAATATATGGTGTGAATTATGGCCTATTTACGTTGGCCCGTGGAGTAGCCTACATTTTCCAGATGTAAAACGCCAGAGTGCGCCTGACTCTGTGTAGTCGTACTAACGTAATGAACACGCAGAGGACTACAGCCAGGGCATGGGAGATTCCACACACACACACAACACACGGTGCCATCCACGCTCCGGACGTGACGTGCACCAACTTGACCATGCCACACACGGTCGGACATCAAAGTGATGTCTCCTCGTTTACATTGATCCAACATCCCCGTTTGACTCACTAGACACGCGCGTCTTTGATTTAGAGCAGAAGCAACCCCCTCGCCCCGATCTGGTCACGCACACACACACACACACACCCCCACACACACACCCACACACACACACACACACACGCCCCCCCCCCCCCCCTTCCCCACCCTCCACGAGACCGGATACCAAAGCTACTTGTTAAATCTCACGCATGCATCGTCAAGCAGTTCGCGCGCCGTCACTCCGTGCTCGACACAGCGCGCGGCGTATCTGGTGTTACCGGCGCTGTGTCCGCGAGACAGACCCCCACCTGCCCGGCACAGCACGAGCCCCGGCGCAGATCACCTGCGCGCGGTCACGCACGACCCTCCCTGGCCGCCGCCGTGCACTGAGCACCACCACAGTTTACAATATTATCGACAGAAAAACAATTGATCTATAATCTATAAATAATCCAGGCAAAATCAGATAAGTAACTCATCGTCTAGTGTGAATTATAACCAGATCAGGATTTCCCGGATTTAATTTATTAAACAGTGGTGATTTTATACTCTGCTAATTCATAAAATCATATAAATCCTTGACAAGATTATGCCCGACCCAATGATACCATAGTTGAAAGACAGAAATAATCCATTTGACTATTTCAAAATTCCTCCATATTTAACAATTTGACATAAAAACAAAGCAGGTAGTGCCTTCATTAATTTTATTCAAAAATAAATAAAAGTCACATTTATTTCAGAGTATAAAAAAACAAGTTCGTTCACACTGGTCTAAACACACAAACTACGTCGCTTAAAAATATTTAATATATTATAGAGCAGCATATTTAAGCGGTGCATAAACAGTAATTTAGATCAGTTTATACGTAAACATTTAAGATGTCTGGGTATTTTTCCTATATTCTTTAAATATTCACACAATCCCTTTTTCAATAAAATATTAGTCCACATAAAATACACATATAAAGGTTTTAATAAGGTTAGCCTACAATGTGGGCAACATATGCATTTAAAAACAAAGCATAACATGTTTACAAAAATTTTGAAAATACATAAAATGATGAAGTCTAACCTGAGGGCGCGCTCATGGAGAGGGCGGAGGAATAGTATTTCCCGGGCTGGAAGGTACCGGGGTGCTGCACTGGAGCCTGGCCGCCTGCTGCCATCCGAGAAGCGGCGCTGTGAACCAGCGAGCTTCGCTCCGCGAGCAAAGGGTGGCGGGGCGCGAAATCCCGGCTTTCCATTCCGTCGAAAAGCGATAAATCCCTAAATCCAACGCGGCGTCCGGAGGCGCCAAACCCTCTCAATCACCCAGTTGAAGAATAAAAAAAATAATCCTTTTTTATGAACTTCGGCGACGTCTTGTGTTCCGCGGAGTTCTCGCCGTACGGAGGGCGAAGCGATCCCTCGTCATGCTCTGCGAGAGGGAAGGAAAAGGCTCGTCAGTCTGACAACAATGAGACCCAACTCTGAAACTAGACGGAGAAACCTCGATCGTTCCTCCCTGAAAAACATTGCGCCTTGCACAGCGGGAACGAGATGGGAAAACGAGCTGCAATAACTGAACAAATATCAGACTAAACTAACGGATGACTAACTTATTGGGACAATAACTATTTTATAGCCTTCCCGCGGAAGGACAGAAGCATAGAAACACCGTTTTTCTGCAGGACGGCTTGTTGCGTCACATTACCCAGCAAACTAACATCACCCTTGTTCTACTCATCTAGAAGCGCATCATTTCAATTCAGAATAAAGTTTAAGGTTCAAAACGCGTCCTCGTTTCGCCTCCGTGGGATCAGTCGTTGCTGGACGCGTCGGCAAATTCAGTTACACTTTACTGTTCTATGTGTCATAAAACCCGTGTGTTTAAAGACGCGCGGTGTAGTAAAGTTGTATGGCCCTCATCCCGTCCAGCAGACTACTGATAGAGCCTACAGTACGTGCGTACAACAATATAGCTTCTACTACTATAAACAGAGTAGGTCGCCTCTTCGCCTGACAATGGCCAATACGTGCACACACCGGTAGGGCCATGCGCTGCCGCCCGTGTCTATATGGTTATGCAGTAATCAAGAGCACAAATCAAATCACATTTACGCGTATGGGGCACGAGCAGCAGACCTCGGCAACAACGTGAGAACTGGAGTGGCAAATCAACCACCCCATAGATGCGTTATTGCCCCGGCTATTTGCTTAAACAGCTCTCAGTGGCACTACGGAGGGGTGCGCGTCGCTCAAGCACACACACACACACACACACACACACACACACACACACACACACTCAATACATTAGGCCTTTCAATGCATTGCACGTCGATCTCGCGCTGTTAGATGATGATAGCAGCACCCAGGAATACACACACACACACACACACACACACACACACACACACACACACACACACACACAAAACTGATCAGGGACCAAAACCTTCTGTGTGTTGCATGGCGAGAAGTCTGTAACATCCAGTCTGTATGTAAATATATATATATTTCAATATGGCTCATAAATATATGCGTGCACGATTTGTGTGGGAAAGAGAAACACTGTTGGAAGTCTCAAGGTTCTGTATAACATTCCTAATGTGTTTAAAACGCGTCTGCGTAGACATTCTCATCACTTTAGATCAACTGTGGATGGGTGCAACGAAAACACGGTGTTGTTTTTGGTAAGGTGCGTGGATAGGCAGAGTGGATGTGTAGCCTACAGAGGCCTGATGCTAGTGCACACGGCGAGGACAGCGTCTGCACTGCGGGCGTGTATCATAGAAGACTCCGGCCTGGCGTTTGTACATCTCCAGCTGTAAACACGCGCCCGGGTTGTTTACATTCCACGCCAGAGCAGAGCAGCGCGAGCTGCGGCGCACGGACCCCATCTAAATCTCTATTGTATCACGCGCCACGCAAAGGGCTATACGCGAGGCGCGACCTCCAGTTCCACAATAATGCGTTGTCGAGCTCGCACCGTGGCGATTATTCCGAATGTGCTTTATTGACGTGCGCGAGGCAGGGGACTTCCTTTGCACCCCCCCTCCCCCCGTCACCTCCACTGCGCCCCACCAGTAGCCCTGAGTGACGCATGGATCACACGCGGGTCCTGGCGGGATGCCCTGTTGCTCCAGTCTCGAGCGGCTAACAAATGGAGGATGTGACACATAAATAAAATCACCGTGGACAAAGACTAAAGTGGACGCGCAAATGAGGCCGCGTCATTATGTGAGATCCTATGAACTTGATTCAGAGACCGACTGAGGAGAGTGCAAGAGGCCGAGACAGAGCAACGCCAGCCGGCCGCGACTCAACCAGTACATACCCCCCCCCCCTCCCTCCCTCCCTACCTCTCCCTCTCCCTCTCTCTCTCTCCCACACTCCCACACACACACACACACACACACACACACACACACACACACACAGATAAATTGACAGTTAAAGCATTTAGATTACTGACCGCAGGTAAAGCGTGCGTTGTCTTTAGGATTAAGGAAAACAAAATATACTATTTTTTTATTTACTTTAAAGTAGGCAACGGCACATAGGCCAGAGCCTTAGGCAATATTATAACATATAATGAGGAATGTATAAAATGTATTGCTTTATGTTTTTCACTGTGACCCTGCTACCTAATATGTATGGTAGGCTGCAGACTGCAATGTTGTTGTTGGTTTTTGATTATCCAAACTTATTCAGAATATATCCAGAATTTAAAAAAACATTGTTTTCAACGAAAGATCCAAATAAATCCGTAGTGACAAAAGTAAAGATATTAAGCGTATAAATAAAGTAAGTACTTACTGTCAGGTTATTTCCTAATTACAAATAACGACGAGGTAATTATAATAAAGACCCAGTGATATCCCGGGTCAGAACGCCGCGCCGCGCGCCGTGTTTCCACCGTGCACACAGCGCTGTGACTCCACACCGCCGGGCTCGCGCTCCGGGGAAGCAGGACTGCTAGGGGGTGGAGCGCGTGCGCCCATTGGCTAACCGCGTTTACAACGCGAGCGCTTCCCCGCGAGGCGCGCCCCCCGCCTCAACAAGGCCGTCCGTTATTGGTCGCACGCCGTGGGCCAATAGGGAACCAGAGCTGGAAACGTAAAAACAAAACGGCGGGCGTTTGATTTCTGTTCCTTTCCAGCCCCGCAGCGCCTCAGCTCTCGGTTACCGGAGAGAGTCACCGGAGAGAGTCACCGGAGAGACGGCTGTCAGGAAGCTTTTGATAACCGGAGAGTAAACAGGACGTGACCCAACTGCAGCACACAGCACGGAAAAAACCAACTGCCGTGTGAATATTGCTCTGGGCCGTTTCATATGGACTCTGTGTGTCACCGCAGAGACAACACGAGTCTGAGGGGGGAAGTGATTCTGCTGGCTTCCCTTCAGTTGGCCTCGCCCCCTATTTTAGCACGCACACACACACGCACGCACGCACACAACGTAAAGCATGACTGTCCTCGGGGTGGCTAGTGCACACGGTTCACTAAATTATTAAATTAAAAGTAGATGACACGCGCTCGTCTGTTTACACGTCAGAGCTATTGGCGAGCTCCAGTTCGGCTGTTTCCGTGTGAAGGGTTAAAACCCGAGGCTCTGGCTTTGTGGACGCCATGATTGGTTGGCAAGTTGCCAGAGTGCTGTCAATCATCGAGTGTAAACAAGGCTCTGATTGGCTGCTGGCCAGTCCGCACTGGGCTGCCTGAAAAAAGCAATTACTGGCCCTGCTGTTTCAAGGCCACCCCAGGCTGAACGATGAAAGAAGATAGGGAGGCGGTTTCGAGGCGCCCCAACGGCGAACCCCGTTGGCCCCAGAGCAAAAGGAGAGTCAAGAGTGACTGAATCAAAGAGAAAACGTTAAAAAGGGGAAATTACACGTTGTATTAAATGCTATGGCGAGACGCGGGGATTAATGCGACGCACTAACAACCTTGTAGGCTGTTAAGAAAATAGAAGAAAAACACAGCTACGACACAGGAAAACAAAATGTTTCTGACTCTAAACAACGGAAAACTTTTTGCTCACGAAGGAGACTAATCAAAACGAAAAGTTTGTTAAAACGCTGAGGAGATTTTATTATATAAATGACAAAAGCAAAGGGTTAACAAATCGTTTTTTGTGCATTCTTAAAAACGTGGGTTGGGAGATTCTGTTTCTAATAACCAGGGTTAAGTAAAGTGGACATTTCCGCCTTTACGCAAACGCTGAATCGTCCTTACAATAATAAATACATTATTAGCTTACTATAACTTGTTGGACGTTGTCACAGACTTAATCATTAAAATACATATGATCAAACCTGTCAGAAGGACTGTTATTTTAACCCTGTTTGTTATTTTGTGTAAATCGTTTGTACCTAAAATACATCCAAAGATATTATAATAATTATAGCCTACATGTTGTAGGCTATAACTAACTATATATATATATATATATAAAACTAGATATGAAAACAGATCGAGCCTTACACACACGCACACACGCACGCACACGCGCACACACACACGAACACACCAAGTGTTTAAGGGGAGCAATAACCATTTATCCTTCATCCGTATGGTGGAATCACCAATTAATAAATATTATTCAAATCAATTAATGCCAACACACGAAGACCTATCACGTGCTCAATTATATAATAGTGTTTCAGTGACATTTAAATAGCAGTCTGCTGTTTAGCCGAGCAACCACGAGTCTGGGTGCTCTCGCTATTATTAGAGAAATTTGTCATCTATATTCTGCCGGGCTCGCGCTTTTCCTCAAATCGATATTTTAATGTGTGTGTGTGTGTGTGTGCGCGTGTGCGCGTTCATTAAGTGTGCTCAGCCGCCTACAACATACACAGAATTATCACTGCAGCATAGTAAGATGATAACACATAAACGCTCTACTGCGAGCGGCGATGTTATTGATACAGCAGGTCTACATACAAAGAATTACACCAATCACACCGACAGCAAACCAGAGGTATGAAATATATAAATCTTTGAATCAAAAATGTTTAACAATCCAAATAAATGTTTGTGATAGACAAGCATGCTGAGTGGAAGCCTACAGAATGAAATGTTTTATGGTGAATATAAGCGCACAAACCTTTACAGTTCATCGAGATACAGGCCCAACACTTTGGAAACAACACCGGACAGCCTCCATTATATCCAACGACAACATTAACAGGTATGTATCATATCCTCATCGTTATAGGTCCTGTTGTGTTTAAGCTATAACGACAAGAAGACCGTAAAGAAATCTGCCCCGTGACTCACTAAAGGGGTCCCGCACTTAAACCAGAAATCTGCATTTAATTTATTTAGTGACAAGGAAAAGCCTTTTACTGCCTGATGTTTATTGGGGTTTTTTTCACTTAAGAGGCGGGGGCTGGGTAACAGTGTGTGTGTGTGTGTGTGTGTGTGTGTGTGTGTGTGTGCGTGCGTGTGTGTGCGCGTGTGTGCGTGTGCCAGCATGGGGGCGGGAGTGTGGGGTGGATAATTAATGCGGATTGACTGATTGCTCTTGAAACAGAGCGGTCCTACGCGCGGATTGTCCCGGAGCACTGGAGCGGTGCTGGGTGACACCCCCACCCACACCCCCAGCGGAGGAGCGGGATCTGCAGGTCTCCTCTGTCTGATTTCCGTTGTTCCGCCGAGGTGGTCCTTGGTCGTAACCGCACGAGGCTGTGTAACGGCTGATATTTCAAATAAATCTGTATGCATTGGCGTGCGTGTGCGTGTGTGTGTGTGTGTGTGGGTGCGCGCGCGCGGCGGGGTGGGGGGCTTGGGGAGAATCTTAAAACAAGGTGCGTGTGTTTTTTATTTTATTTATTCATTTATGAATTACTTTGTTTGTCTTTTTTTAACAAGGTCAAAGCGCAAAGCGGCTCTTCAAGTGACCCCCAGCAACCTCACCGTTACCAAACAGGCTATTTCTGAATATTACTAATGAGGAACGAAGGAATTCTAAACGGGAGCCTTTACCGACGGCCCGGGAGCCAAACCTACAGGCAGGGCGTGTTCCCGTTGGAGCGCATGGAGCATAATATATTTGCATTTAACCACTCTGAAAAATACAACCATGCCCATCTTGGTTGAGCAAAACCCACCCTCACATGCGGTAATATCACGAAATTAGTCTCCAGAATGCTTAACCTAAACGTAACGTTTACATACAGCCCTACGTTCATCACAAGCCGTCAACAAAACTATGTAGCCGGGAGATGTTCCTAAAACCATATAGTTTATTGCCTGGCAACCAGTTGGTCCAATTTTTACTTTTAAATCTAAAGCTGATAAAATCATGCATATTTCTTACCATGCAAACTGTGCGTGCGGCAGCGTATTTCATTATGAAAACGTCCTCATACCAATATTATTAAATGTAGGTAAAACTTCATGAAAACCTTGGGCAGGCTAAATGTTTTTCCAAAAACACGCACCAAACAAAACAAAAAAACGAATGTCTATTCTGGTGCAGAGATCTCACCATTATTTTCAACACGTTGTCATTAGGCATGTAAATAAAAATAAAAATAAAATCTTAAACCAGCCACAATAAAACTATAAGACAGATCTGCAAGCAGGACAATCGACTATAAACAAAGTAATATCAGTCAAAATACTACAGTGCTTCGCTTTCAGGATAGTCTCATATGTATGCCTAGTTTGACAAGGTCCAGACGTTAGTTTGTGACGTTACTAAATGATTTTTAGTTAGCGAGGTCGGCTCATCAGTGAGAAAGCTTGTTAGAAAGCTTGGGAGCAAGTAAAGAGTTCAACTGGATTCGGTGCCTTACGACACAAAGGCCTAGTTTGCAGAAAGCTCGCGTGAATTGTTGTTGGCAGGCGTTGCACTAGTCCAATATGACAAGTCAGACGTCAGCCATTCTATATAATCCTATTATTTGCGTCTATCATATTGTTTGCAAGAGTTTGGAGGTGGTGTTGTTCCTGCTCGTATCTTCAGTTACAGCGAGCAGGCGTTTTGTGTAAACACGCTAGCTGGCATTTGATTGGATAACATGCCCTTCCCCCTTCCCCCTCCTCATTAAGACAAGGACAGTTGATACTGTTCTGGGTGATAATCTGAGGCTAGAGGTGGTAACGGTCTGGGCAACTCTAGGACAATGGAAACAAGTGTGTGTACCATTGTTTCATCTTCATCGTCCTCATCATCCTCATAAAGGGGTTTTAAAACGTGACCCGTAGAACCGTGTAGTAGAGATAGTGTCATTTTGTATACGTTTACACGCACACACAAACAGCACTGTTGTTGTAGCTGTACATCATATGGGTCTCTATGCTGTGCCAACAGGATGGCGGTGCCTTGTTCAGTGTGGTCAGAAACCTAAAATTACGTCACACATGCACTGCAAATAAGTCAATATGTCAACATTCCAATTAGCCTATCCTAATACTCGTGTTGTATATCTATAATTTAAACGTCAATCAAACGTGACAAACTGTAAGGAAATCGGAGAAACAAACAACACGTGTATTTTATTTGTCTGTTTAATAGAAGTATGCCATACAGCCTAAATCAATATTTACTAACCAACTAGCCGGCACCACTCAACCAGTAACAGAATAAGCCTCTAGAAACCTGTCCAAAACAGACACAGAACAGTTTAACCCACGAATAGGCTTTGTACAATGTGCCAAGTCTTTAGGCGTGTGTGTGTGTGTGTGTGTGTGTGTGTGTGTGTTTGTGCGTGTACATGTATGCGCACGTGTACCAGGTAGTGTTACGTGTTAGGCCTTCTATAGCACGTTTAGGGCACAGATGCACCGACAACGGGTCTGACAGCACACACACATTCAAGTTTCTCCCTTCTTAGTGTGCGTGCGAATAGGTGGGCATAACATCGTTACTTTCTAATGGATCAACTCTCTCCAACGCGCAGACACTATCCTTGCAGAACGCACTGAATCAATCGGCGGATTCATCCCCTGATCCAACTCGACCATAAGCGTTTAACGTCCCATCATCCAATCTTAATATACAGTGTCCATTTAGTGATACTAAACTATACGTCCACGTCAGAGATTCAGTGTATATTTATTATGTTAATGCGAGTCAAATGTGTTAAATATGAGGGCCTTGTGCTGCAGATTACGATTTTGACATACATATGATTGAGAGTTTTTTATTGTTGAAAGAAGAAACATTGTTAGGAGATACTTTTAGTCATCCTGAAGGCACTATTAAAAGTAAGGAAATACAATATGGATGTGTGTAAATAATTAATTGAGCTTTTATGTATACGTTTGTTTAAAGTTTCTTTGGATTTGTAAACTACACCAACATTAGTATATCTTTTGTATATTGTTTTATTTATTGAATTGGCCTAAACGATATAATATAATTATAATTTCCTTAAATAGCCTATAGATCTGCTTTTATTCCATTCTAAATCAGCCGTACCAAAACGTTTATAAGATACTACTGATTCATAAAACGCATGATCACAAGATTGTAACGCGTTTTAAAGAACATGAATAACATGAATAATAATAACCAATAAATTACACAAATATGAAATAATGTGACTAACATAGGAATAAATAATGATGGAAAAGCACCTACCTATAGGCTACAACAGCGCATCATAGAAAATAGTAATTTAATCAGCAACGGCGAGTCTTACATTAAAACTTATGATTCTACAAAACTACCCAGAAAAAGACAAAAAAATCATACACACAAAAAGAACACGCAGCAAAAACAAATTTACGCGCAGTAACGTAGAACATTCCAGGAGGTCCTCGGAGCTCCTCTGGGCGCTCGGGCTCCAAGTCGCCAGCCACACCACCTCGGTCAGCGTGCTATGTCCTCGCGGCCCTGGTCCGCGGAACAACAGATTTACGGCTGGTGACGCGCGCACCCGCTCCTCCACAATGGGACTCGCGAGCTGACATTAAACAGAAAATTGATGGAGAGACGCAAAGAGACGTAAAGTTCTCTCTCTCTCTCTCTCTCTCTCTCTCTCTCTCTCTCGCTCTCTCGCTCTCTCTCGCTCTCTCTCTCGCTCTCTCTATCGCCTTCTCTAATCAGGGGAGGGGGCTAGAGAAATCAAGCATAAGCTACACGTGAATCGTCCCCACCCACCATGCGCGCACACACACACACACACACACACAAACACACAAACACACAGAAGTAGCCTACAAATACAAGCACGCACACGCGCGCGCACACCTCTGCCATGGCTGTTTTGTTTTCGTATCTGATTGTAGTGCTGAGCCGGATGTGTGTGTGTGTGTGTGTGTGTGTGTGTGTGGTTGGGGGGTTGTCTTTCCTCTTCTTTGTTAAATTCAAATGATTGGTGTCGAGTTTCCTCGGTGATTCTGATCCTGAACCGTGCGTGATTGTGCACGGACGGTTCTACCCCATGTTTACCTAAATAAACCAGACTACAGTGGCTACATAACATTCATAACAAGTTTTGTTACTCGACCCACCTCTCTGGAGGGCGGTCTTACAACCTGTGCAGGGCACGAGGATTAACGCCAACATCGCACACACGGCTTAAATTGCATGCGTGCTCTAAACATTTAGCGCATAAACTTAAAAAGATCTCAGGCATTTACATGTGCTTGTTGCAGAAGCTTTGATCAGACAAAACAGTCCAGAAACGTTTGTGCGTAAAAGTTGGGATTTAAGCAGAACACGAGTTCGCCGATTATCCCCCCTTCTGAAACAGAAGAATAGGAGTTCCTCACGCCGTGCAGAGGAACCCGTGCAAACCAAATTAAAGGAGAAAATAACAACACATAAGGACGTAGTCCTCTTCGACACACTGTTTACCGAACAGTCGCCTTTTGCTCAACGATCCCGAGTTCGCGGCTTCAATAATTGGAAAAATACGGTCGTTAAAGTCTCGTTCCAAAACAGGACCCAGCCCCTTCAAACGATCTCTTCCACTCCCCTCATTCCTCCCCCCTTTTGACTGGCCCTGCGGGTCCGCGCTAGGCGGCGTGACGTCACATCCTTAACCCTTGCATTTCCACACACACACACACACACACACACACAGTGCGTGTGTTACAGCAGGCTTTCATATCTCAGACAGTTAAGATCCTTACTAAGACCTATTGGTGAAACGAAACTAACATTTCTCATGATGGGATCATAACAAACCTGTTTGAAGTATTGTGGCTTGGAGAAATTAATGCTTCTCTCAAAAGCAAAAGGAACAATAAGGCCATGAATCCTTCCTGTCACTCCCTCTGGAACTATTCATGGGAAAGGGAAGCTTTCAAGCCTGACCCGTGCTTGGATCGGATCTGGCCTGCTGTTGCATTGTGGGCTATGTAGTCCTGGTGCTGATTGACGTCCTGCTGCTATGGGTCTTACACACCCTGGGGGCCTATGACTGAACATGCTGAGGTTAGGGTTAGATGCATGTCAGAGTTAGGGTTAGTGTTAAATCTAGGGTTAGGATTAGGGTTAATTATATGGTTAGCCATAGGGTTAGGGTTAACAGTAGGTTCTAGGGTTAGGTTTAAGGTTAGGGTTAACCGTAGGTAGGTTAGGGTTAACCCTAGGTTCTAGGGTTAGGGTTAAGGTTAGGGTTAACCGTAGGTTCTAGGGTTAGGTTTAAGGTTAGGGTTAACCCTAGGGTTAGGGTTAGGGGTTAGGGTTAGGGTTAGGGGTTAGGGTTGGGGTTGGGGTTAGGGTTAGGGTTAGGGTTAGGGTTAGGGTTAGGGTTGGGGTTAGGGTTAGGGTTGGGGTTAGGGTTAGAGTTAGGGTTAGGGTTAGGATTGGCGTTAGGTTTGGGGTTAGGGTTAGGGTTAGGGTTGGGGTTGGGGTTAGGGTTAGGGTTGGGGTTGGGGTTGGGGTTAGGGTTGGGGTTAGGGTTAGAGTTAGGGTTAGGGTTAGGGTTAGGGTTGGGGTTAGGATTAGGGTTAGGGTTGGGGTTAGGGTTGGGGTTGGGGTTAGGGTTAGGGTTGGGGTTGGGGTTGGGGTTAGGGTTAGGGTTAGGTTTGGGTT
>JAODUG010000011.1:419758-430109 GCA_027564795.1 Aphredoderus sayanus
GCACCAGGGAGGTGACATTCTAACACACCAGAGCAGCAGCAGGGAGGTGACATGCTAACACACCAGAGCAGCACCAGGGAGGTGACATGCTAACACACCAGAGCAGCACCAGGAAGGTGACATGCTAACACACCAGAGCAGCACCAGGGAGGTGACATGCTAACACACCAGAGCAGCACCAGGGAGGTGACATTCTAACACACCAGAGCAGCAGCAGGGAGGTGACATGCTAACACACCAGAGCAGCACCAGTCTAAAGTGACTTACTAAAGTACAACTATTACTACTAATAATCGTAATAATAACTTAAACATTTAGGGCTTTTATAGTTATTCAAAGTAGCTTTATAGAGAGAGCACATATTCTAAATAAAATTGAATAGGCATGTGTAAAAAAAAAGAGCAAGGGGTTTATTATTTCTCTATCGATGAACAGATCATACACCAATGATGACAGCATAGCAGGGCTAACATACTGTACTAGCAGACTGTCTGTATGTTCTGGGTGTAGAACCCTTTGCAGCACTCCTCCCCACCTGTCTAAGAGAACCAGTGAGCTGCTAAGGTTATTAATTACCCTAAAAGGCCATAGGAAATGGGGTCAGGGATCCCATCCCATGTTACACAGCAACAACAGGTTGCCCTGACAACGGAACACTGGATAGCATTGCATTTGGAGGATGGTGTGAACCCAGCTAATAGCCTGATATAACTCTTTATAAAGTAGTGCTATTATAGTGTCCAGCTATAGTTACACACTGTATATGATGACAAGGTGAATTAAAGGTTAAAAATGTTCAGTTTTCTGAAAATGTCATTATATTTTGTATTTTATTTGACAGATAGGTATCTTTAACATGACCATGACTGGATATCACCACGGTTACTACTTAATAACTGCAGTTCCTTAAATTAGCAAGGCCACTTATATATAATACACAATAATAGACATATGCTATGCTAATACCACTATTACTGCTAGTGATCATAATATAACTGAATACAATCATTGATAATTGAAACAGAGGATACATATACATGTTTCATTAACAGCCAGTAAAGTGTAGAACTGCTGCTGAGACAAGAGTAGATCCAGGTTAGCCTATAAAATGGTTCCCAAAGCGTTGCTGCTGCTGGTATGGAGACAAGAAGAGCTCAGATTCATATTCTGTCTGTTCTGGGTGATGCCAGACTACACATGAGAGACAGCTTGCCTCAGGAGGGACACTCTGCTTGGCTTGTGATTAAAAAGGTGAAAAAAAGACAGTTAAATAAATAAATAACCAAATGGCCTTCATGTTGTATTCACAGGGTAGAGCTGTGCTTTGATCTACAGGCAGAGCTGTGGTGCGTGGGTGCATGTGTGTGTGTGTGTGTGTGTGTGTGTGTGTGTGTGTGCTTACATAAGGATAAGGGGTGTCTGGAGGGGGCAGCCTACTCAAACACACCTGATAGTTAGGGTTACAGCTTTCTGACAGGCCTAAAACACAGTACAAACTATTAGTAACTCTACAGTAACTGTGGGTAAAAATAAACTGTGTGTGTGTGTGTGTGTGTGTGTGTGTGTGTGTGTGTGTGTGTGTGTGTGTGTGTGTGTGTGTGTGTGTGTGTGTGCCCACGCGCACATGTGAGGGTGCCCTTATTATCAGCAGGCAGAAACAGGAGGAGGGGCGTCAAACAGAAAAGCTGTCAAAGAGCACCGCACTATATTGGTCTCTGTACATGTGTGGGTGCGTGTTTATATCCAGCGGGGGCGACTGAGGGGTGGCCTTCACTGACTTGTCAGCTATTGCCACCTGATGCGTCTTAAGGCAGTCCGCAGCGGGCAGCAGTGTCATTCTGTTCAGACACGTGCATTCATGTATTAATTAATATTTCATCGGTCCTACATCTTTCTAACCGCCCACACAACATAATAGCAGACATTCATTTAGGAAGAAGGCTGTGCGTAAATTCTTTGCGCGCTGAGCGTGTGTGCCATCAAATTGTGTGAGACAATAGCCTATTGTTTATCCACGTAGTGTGGAGAATGAAGGGTAAAGAGACAAGTGAACAAACAAGTGATCGTGTTCGTTCCAGGTCCAACATGTATTCTGGTTGCGTGGAAACAAAAGGCAACAGGACAATATCTCAGTTCGAAGGTGTTTCGCGTCGCGGCTAAGTTAAACAATATATAAACCCTGGTAAATACATGTACATAATACATACAAAAGCTTTTTATGGAGCGTGTTCTCATATATTTTTGACGATTGGTTACAACTGCACTATGATCTCCCGTCATGAAAAGGAGTGAAAAGGAGAGGAATAGCGTTAAAGATGTGAGTATGAACCCTTCTTGTTGGCTCACAATGCATGAATGTTTGTGTTGATCATATACAATGCATATTTCTGAGAAAAGCTGTGTGTGATTAACTCTAGGTTCTTCTAATTTTGTTCGAGTTTTCATTGAGATTTCAATTCGCTTTACCAACCATCACTACTCTCAAGATGTCTCAAGATGTCAAGATTTTGTGCTAAGTCAGGCATCTTAAAACCTAATCTAAAGACATAGTCCATGCCTTAAGGCGCCTTAAAACTGCGTATTTATGGTTTGAGACAATTTAAGACATAATTGTGTAGTCCTAATCTTAAAATAATACCAGGTTGATCCTGTTAATAAGTACGTTTCTATTGTTACTTACTATATATGTATATTATATTATGTATTCATTCAAAAACACTCATTGTCTTTAGACATTTAAGATGTTTAAATATGATCAGAATACAAGAATACAATCTTAAAAATACCAAAAAGAGCTTTTGGTATTTATAGATTTTATTACTGTATATACAGTATACAAATCTAGAAAATAATGTATTGATCCTTGATGTGAGATCAGCAGTAATATAAACAAAGCATCAATTATGCTCAGCTATAAACAAATGTAGAGAGGGGATGTTACACCTGAAGGTGCTATTATATATTATTATCATAATGTATCAGTACTTGTCACTATGTTTTACAGCTGGGTGATACCAAGTGATGTAATAACAGCAGTTTTGTGTATGTGTGTATGTAGTGTATATGTATGGAGCCTATGTCCACTGTCACATTCTGAGCACCAAGTACTGTTGCCTAAACAGACCCATTATAAGGATAGAGCTGTTTATACCCTACTAAGGGTGCAGTTTATGTTCAGTTAACATAAGCTTGGTGCCATCTTACTTAATGTAGAGTTGGGTCACACTGACTAGACACACAACATGCCTCACACATGGCTTGAGCCTGTATGGCCATCCTTCCTTAAGACGTGCATCTGGAGCAATGTAATAAAATATATACAGCATGTGGGACTAATAACATAGTAATCTTACTGTAAACAATAGTTACATTGTGATATAACCCTAACCCTAATATGTTCCACGGTCATATGTATTTATATTATTATTGTTAATATTAACAACAGTCCTAATCATAATTAGCAACATCTACCTAACCCCATTAACAATAATGTAGAATTAAGGTAGTCCTTAATATTTGATATATTGATCATGTAAATGTCTCTTATGACCAGAGGCCATGGTGCTGGAGTGAACATAGAGCTCTGTAATTAGACTAGAGAGCCTCTCTCTAAAAACTAGAGCTGTTCGTTCTGCTCCGTGTGGTTGGAACTCCAAATACCTACCACAGAGCTTTAGTGCACGTATGATGACTACACAAAAATGACCATCTGTAAATTAACATAAGGACTGCCATCTGTAAATTAACACCAAGTGGTATGCTAAAACAAATGGCTGTGATGTAATAAATTAGACACTGCAGTGTATTTATAAGGCTAGAGGCTAACCTCTGCTTTGTGGTGTTTCTGGTTTAAATTAATAGCCAGGAGTGTATTCGTCACATATTGGACCTGCTGAGTTACAAGTTTGCTGCTAGAGGCCATATATTTGTCTTAGGGGCAGACTTCTAGGGAAATTAATCTAAGTGTTAATAATAGATAATACACAGATGGGACATCCAGTTTTCTGTACTTTGAATCCTTCCTTCTCCGCTTTCATTCATACTTTGCTGCTCTGGTAATCACAGCTGACTAACTTTCACCAATATCGTGTTAGTATGCATTGTAATGTTACAATATCCATATGTTCTCTTTCTCTTCAGTCCTTCTGTGTCTAATTTCACTCCGCCTAAATACATTCTGGTCCTCCATTATCTATTGCTCTGTCAGCAGTTAGGTGGTGGGAAAGTATTGCTTTTGCAGGAACATACTGTAACAGGCTGGCAGGTCCTGGATCTGCTGTGGACCCCTCAGGAAAGACAACTGACACAGTACCTATGGAGGTGTGGATAGATGTTTCTGTTTGTTTCTGGGACACAATACGTTACAGGCAGGGCTTTAAATCATCCTCCATCTTCACCAGTGGCTCATTACTGGAGCTGTTAGGTAGGCATTAGTTACTGGTTGTATCTTAGACACACCCCCCTCCACACACAAACACACCATTTGCACCATTGCCACCAGACTCTGCCCTTAACCCCCAACTGTCATGTGATACTGAGGTACTTAGAGATCGATTTCATTTTTTAATCTGGGTAAGTGGAGCTTGCCTGGTCTTCAGCCATTTTGAAGAAGCACACGAATCATTTTGGATTCTGGGTTTTTATTTGCCACAAAGATTTATATTGTGCCGTTGGGTTGCTCGTCTGTGTTGCAGTTCCTAGTGCTGGCGCAGAAGAAGAGCTGGGTGGCCAACAGCAATGCGTCTCTGTCACGATGTGATTTTCCGAAAAGGATTAGTAATGGGATAGCAGCTAAGTCTGTTCATCTGTTAATGAAGTGTGTTGGGGTGGGGATGCATGCTATTTTTAAAGGCTTAAATTGATCATAAAGACACCCATAACAAGCTGGTACTTTACTTGCACTGCTATGTCTTGCAATGGGACAACAGATTATGTCGCATAACAACAAAGCCTCAAGATGCCACAAAATTGTTTCTAAAAATCTATTTTATTGATAATGAGCAGTCACTTTTCATTATGATGTGTGCCTTTGTGCTATAATACAGACTGCTGGCAGTTCCCCAGAGGTTTAGGAACAGTATGAATAATACAGATGGAATTTTAAGTAAGACGCATAGTTCAGAACAACATGTTCAGCCTGCTCTGGCAGGATAATGTTAATATAATCCACTGTGTTCTGACACAAGCCTGCAGTCAGTTGTAGGAGAGGCAGCATGACGGGAGAAACCCCTTCTGAGCTTGTTGTTTGGTCTTTATCCGCCTTCTTCTCACTGCAGACCAGCGACCCTGTACGTGTGTATAGAGCCACATGGATACACATGCTGCCCATCACCAAGCTGACTCCATGCTGCTGCTGTGTGTTTCAGGCTTGACCACGTCTGGGGAGGTTGATGTGGCTCTCCACCCCCCTTGGCCAAGGTGGTGGTCCTGCCCATGTGAAACCATGGCAACCACGGCCCTGCTGGCGGGCTGGCTGCTGTACCGCTCCTTGCTCCCCTGCCTGCTGCTGCTCAGCCCGGCGGGGCCCTGCCTGGGCCTGGGCCCCCCGGCCCCGAGCTGCTCCAGCCGCTGCTACTGCTCTGAGAGTGAGGGTGGCAAGACAGTGCGCTGCAGCCACCTGCAGCTGAGCGAGGTCCCGGGGGACCTGCCCAACGACACCACGCGTGCCTACCTGGACTCCAACCTCTTCACCACCGTCCCTGCCAACGCCTTCGCCGGCCTGCCCTTCCTGGTGGAGCTGGACCTGTCGCACAACGAGCTGGTCCGGCTGGAGGCAGGTGCCTTCCGGGGCCTGGGCGCCTCCCTGCAGTTGCTGGACCTGTCCTCCAACAAGCTGGTGCAGTTTGCCCCGGAGGCCTTCGAGGGGCTGCGTGCCCGCGCCAATCTCACTGATAACCCGTGGCACTGCGATTGCAACCTGCAGATGGCGCTGCCCCGCGTCGACCTGGAGCCTGCGTCGCTGGCGGGCATCGTGTGCCAGACCTCGGAGCCAGAGGAGATAGGCGTGGTGGGGCGGGCCTTCCTGCTGGCCCCGGACATTGACCTGTGCGTGGTGATGAAGAAGACCACAGACGTGGCCATGCTGGTCACTATGTTCGGCTGGTTCACCATGGTCATCTCCTACCTGGTGTACTATGTCAGGGCCAACCAGGAAGATGCCCGCAGACACCTGGAATATCTCAAGTCTCTACCAGGCAGGCAGGGGAAATCAGAGGAGTCTTCCACCATTAGCACTGTGGTGTAGTACCGCTGGGGACCACTGGGTGTAGTACTGCTGGGGACCACTGGGGTGTAGTACTGCTGGGGACCACTGGGTGTAGTACTGCTGGGGACCACTAGTGTGCAGTACTGCTGGGGACCACTGGGTGTAGTACTGCTGGGGACCACTGGGGTGTAGTACTGCTGGGGACCATTGGTGTGCAGTACTGCTGGGGACCACTGAGGAGGTCAAAACCCTCGATGAATGCCAGCTATTATTAAGGAGCATCAACAGGCAACAAAACATGTGGCTGCCTTCACAACAAACCAGGCCAGAGTGGAGCAGATGAATTATTCATGTCTCAGGGGCCTGCGGAGACCCTCTGGAGCTGAGTTGGCAGACTAGGCTGCCCAGTCAGGAGGTAAAAGCAGCAGCAAACACCAAATATGGGATTTAAATGGGATTTCTCCAGTGGTGCATAAACCTTGATGCACGTCTCTTACATGGTCTTGAAGAAGCCAATATAAACAGCAATATATCAGGAATGTAGCAATATGGAGGTTGTAGTCTTATATTAACTGTTATCCACTATTTTTCCATATACGATATCCAGTAAATCCACTGTCATCCATAAGATACTTTCCTGTGTATCAACTTTTTTGGGGGGTTAATTTATTGTTAGTATTTTGTTTAATTAAAATTGTAAATCTTTAATTGGTATTTCTTCTTAATTGTCGGTAAGTAACAAAACTTCCATAGCTTCCTCAACTCAACCCCAGGATATTGTGTCTCAAAAATATTATCCTATCATCCTATCATGTCTAGGAAATGTATGGAACATTTTCATTTAATAAATCTGAAACACTATTGAATATTGTATAATAACATTATTTGAATGCAATTACCATACATACTCGCCAGCTGCCTAGACAATGTCAGCAAGATTACTTATATTTACAGTAGATAAGGAAGTTAGTTTAACAAAAGTTCAAAATTGCTTTAAAGGTGTGGTAAACTATTCTAATCCAATCCACTTTTTGTCAAATTCTGAGAATATCTATGTACTTACAAATCCCTGGCTTTGTAAGTGAGAACACAAACAAAGTGGTGCAGACTGCACCACATAACACTATCCTAGCCTTGGCAATGCATTTCAAATGTGGGGGTGGAGGTTCTGAGGGAGCACCCTATGGCATTGAAGGGAGAGGTGTTTTTGTTTTGATGATGAGTTCAAATGTCAACAATGTTTCTCCAGCATAATTTGCTAACTCCACTAAAGAATGAGATTTAATTTCTTTATCAGATCAAAACACGAATCACCTTTTCACGAATGAGTATCTGTTCCATTTTTACAATGACATGAATGACAGTTTAACAGAACTCTCTATTGTAAAGGTCCAATCTGCCCAGTACTTTCAGAAGGGGCCATGAAGCCCCTGCTAATGCAGAAGGGAAAGACTGCAGCCTGTGGGGAAGTTAAAGAGCTTCTACACCACACAGTGCTCTCATACAGCCATAAATAACCCTGGGAGGTAAGAAAGTCCATTTCCTGGTGTGCTAAGTGCATGGTGAGGTCACTCTGGGACACAGCCCCAGCTTGGCAGGAAGCTTCAGGAGGCAGAGTGGCAGAGGTCTCTGAGTCAGAGACAGAGAGGCCATGGGAGATGTCTGATCCTCACTTATGCCTTTGCATCACAACCTAGTGTTATTCTAATCTTTGGCTGTGGCTCACAAGTCTCACACACAAAATGATCCAATTTATCCAATGGTGATAAGCTGCTGATGTAATAATTTGAGGTAGATCAGCTGTTTGTAAAGTGAATAAGCTTGAAAAACCTTTGTTTTTTAATAAGTAAGAAAAGGAAAAAGGATGTAGGAAATGCTCAATTTAAATTGCCTTCACCCAGTGACAGGAAAAATACAGACATGCTTAATTTAGTTATTTCTACGGAAACATCTGTCGCCCTCCCATAATGTGTCTAAGTGCCCAGGGTGGTGCTAAGTACCCATCTGTCTGGCAAGGTCTTTCCTGTGGGCTTTCCAGACATCGTTCTGGAGTCATAACCTAGAGGTCCATTAGGAAGCACAATTAAGGAGATGGATTTCCCAGTTCACCAGGCCCTTGTAAAGAGGGAAATGCATCTTGCTTTTCTCTGCGGATGTAACTATCTATGTAAGCAGGGAGGTATAGTTGTCAAGGCAAGATAGGTTGTTCCAAATCAGAATATGCTACAAGGGATTAAATGAACAGCCCTGACTAAATGATAAATGACATAGCCTCAACCTAAATGGAACCCTAAGTGCTTTCACTTAATCATTGTAGAAATGTGTTTTTGTCAGATCCACAAGCCAACAAAGATCCTCTGTGACTAGTTAATGAGATGTGTAACATTTGTCAACAAGGGTATCAAACACACAAGATGCCTGCAAGCAGACAGCAGCTTATAAACTATGCATGACGGCATAGAAAGATATCAGGAGGTCGACACTGTGTATCTCTTACGACCATCTCTAAAGAACATGGAGAGGGTTGCCCCACCTGACAAGCAGCCGAGATGGAGCTCTGTGAACCACAGCTGCCCAGAAAGTCACTTGCTCGCCCATTACCGTGCGACACACCACTTTGGACTGTTCCAATGATCACATTGGTCAAACTGCTATTGAGACTGGACTGCAATCTTGCTGTTAGGCATCACCTACATCTCCAACGCTGAGGTGAGCATGGCCTCCCGTGAGGAGCAAGATGGGAGCCTCCTTGATGTCCTGCCCCACAGACTGACCTAACCCTGGCCCCTCGGACCCTTGTTCCATCCCGGCACGGGAAGGAAGATGGGAATGTGTCTTTGCACTGTCACTGTATTTGCTGCAGCTATTGTGCAGGACTGCATGCACTCCTTTGTTCAGCTGTATGTACAACAGGTGTGGGAGGGCGTGGAGCATCAGGCAATGCACTGGTCCTCTGCACACAGAGCCACCCTGGGCTGCCGGCCCGCGAGCAGCCGGGACATGTTACACGGTGTGAGCATTACAACTGCTGTAAGGGGACACAGAGTGGGAGATAGGGTGACACATCCAATCCTGCACAGCCCCAGCCGGCGTCGGGTTGCAGGCAGAGATGTTTCCAGGCTCCTGGGTCACATGGTCTCTCTCGGGCCCAGCAGGGTTACTCCTGCTGCTGGAAGGTGACACCCAGGTCGGCGGGTGAGGACAGGCCGGCGGAGAAAGTCCAAGAGGCTCGCCTTAGTTCCTCTGTAGTTGTCAGGAGGGCTTGCAGAAGCATTGTTAGATGGTCAGACAGAGCCATGATGGAACGAAAGCTGAATTTATTGTGTGTACTGTGGCTCCCCCTATCTGTTCAGTGTGTAATGACAAACATTTTGAAATGCACATGTTGACATGACTCAGATTATATTGAATGTTATTGCACATACATTACCCTAATCCTATATTCCTATATATATATATATATATATATATATATATATAGACGTCAGTGCTGTCTTTATTTTGGTTATTGAGATATGCAGCCTTCCCACTGGTTTATCAACATTCCACACAGAAAACATTTGCAGTTGTGAAATCTCGTAGTAAAAACAAATTCCATTTACAGTGCGTCCAGTGAGTCGTAACTCACTGGACAGGAAAGCTGAGTAATGATGTGCCCATCCGGAAGTCATTGTCAGCAGACATTTTGCAGGTGGTTTATTTATGGGTTGTTTTTAATAATTTAATCATTAGGCAAGGATCCACTGATAACGGGAAGTAGTTAAATATATGTTCTTGATCCTATCTGAATTTATAATAGAAGAACATTTGGTTCTGTAAAAACAGTGTTGAGACAATATGTATGCAGAGTATAGGACCCCTGCAATTACCACAGCCACAAATGTAGTTGCCATTTAATTCCATTAGAGCATTAGAGCAGGCAGTATACTACATGCTAATATCATCAACAGCTCTGACGGGTAGTGTAGCCGTAATCCAAGTTAATGCCAATAGATGGTGCTATAACACAATATAGTTCTTCAAGACCGCACTAGAAGGGAGTCCCTCGTAATGTACTCAGAAATCTAGAATTTGGCTACACGGCGGCGCCATCTGATTGTGTATGATTTGTGTGTTTTTCAATTGGCATTGCTGTGTGTATTTATT
>JAODUG010000011.1:430209-443531 GCA_027564795.1 Aphredoderus sayanus
AATGCATCTTCACAGAGCTCCTCTCACTGTACTGTAAATTATAGGGCACGTTTGTGTCTGCGTGTGTTGGTGTGTATGTGGCGTAAGCCTGTTTTTCATGCCACACAGAGCACACATGAATCCTACGGAATACTAAATGTGCTTTTAATGTAGAGATATGAAGAGCTGTCTTAATGTTCCCTGTCTGTGACTCCATAATCCACGTGCTTGTGAAACGTGTGTGCTCTGCCAATGTGTTGCTATGCACAGTACCACACACACACAAGTGTTGTGAATGAACCGTCACACTGGGAACTATATTATTTTTTCTGACCCTCTTCCCCCCCTCCCCTTCCACACACACACACACACAAGGGTGGCTCCACGAGCTGGGCAAGCGTCTGGAGACGCCCTACGCCAACAGCACCGAGGGCGGCCCGTCGGTGCGCAGCTCCTACATCGCCGCCCTCTACTTCACCCTCAGCAGCCTGACCAGCGTGGGCTTCGGCAACGTGTGCGCCAACACGGACGCCGAGAAGATCTTCTCCATCTGCACCATGCTCATCGGGGGTACGCACTGCCGGCCCACCCTGGGCGCACTAGCAGGCCCAGCCGGGCCGCTCTGGCATGGCCCCAGATAGGACGTTTCAGCAGGAAAAGGGCGGGTCGGGGGTATTTGGCGGGCCTCTGGGACAGCAGCTTGCCACTGTCTGTACATATCAATAAATAAGACGCAAGCTGTGCGAGCAGCCATTACTGGCACATGGCCTACTCAGAAGACGATCACTTGTGTTGTTGTTTTCAGTGTGTAGTACAGATCCCTGCTTAGGCAGTTGATTAGAAGTAATGATTACAGTGCGTTCCCATTATTAAGATGCCATAGCAAACAAGTAGACCCTGGCTAAGAATACTGCCTATGAAATGACAGGTGCCTGTGTGTCCATAGCAGTCCTGAGCCGTGCGTTTCCCCCCCCCCACAGCGCTGATGCACGCCGTGGTATTCGGCAACGTGACGGCCATCATCCAGCGCATGTACTCCCGCCGCTCGCTCTACCACACGCGCATGAAGGACCTGAAGGACTTCATCCGCGTCCACCGGCTGCCCCAGCAGCTCAAGCAGCGCATGCTGGAGTACTTCCAGACCACCTGGTCGGTCAACAACGGCATAGACGCCAATGAGGTGGGGCTTCAGTTTGCTTTTCAACCCCGCCCACTGTCCTCCGGGTCAAACGGACCCACCGCACTACCTTGCTGCGCCAGCAGAAAGAGCAGTATGATGTGCCGCGGTTGGCGCCATCTGCAGGCGCAACAAGGTAGTGCGTTTGAAACCCGAGGACAGCGGGAGGGTTAAAGGGCCGGTATACTACTAGGTCGGTGTTTCCCAACCCTGCGGCTCTACTGCCCTGCTCCAACACACCTGATTCACATGAATGGGTGGTTACCAGGCTTCTGTAGCGATTGATAACGACCCATTCATTTCAATCAGGTGTGCTAGGTACAGTAAGCCTGCCGCTCATGGACTTAGACCTCACAAGTGTTATTTGGAGCTGTAGTTGTGGTTTCACTGTACTGTTAGCTTACTGCGTGACTAGGTTATAGGGCAAGCTGGGACCACTCAAAGGTATAGTTGGAGAGAGAGAGACCAGCTAAAGCATCTGGGATCACCGTTTATAAAGAGAGAGGACAGGTGTCCATCAGGCACTGACTGATTGCGCATCGCCTCCACCTGCTAGACAAACAAGAACGCAGACACAGACAACAAAAGGTGGAAAGGGAACAATACACCAGCAGGGGGAGTCACAGATAGTAACAGACTACTGCTCTGGGACTCCCCTCCCTTACCCCTCCCCTCTCTACTTTCCTGAGAGAAGCCAACAATTCAAAACAGATGCCCAACAGAGGCCACAGTAGCAAAGTTAATCAGGAGTGAGAGAGCGGAATTAAAGTAAATCAGGAATTTTTCATAATAGAAATGGCCGAATAAAGTTTAGGATGAGTGAATTGGATTAGATACATTATATATAAAGTGGATGGGTGGATGAAAACTGTATTTCTCCCAAAGGAAAGGATATTGACAAATGAAAGTAAATCGATAGTTAATTGGATTAAACTTTAGTGCACAAATATATCTATACACCCACAGAGTAAAAAATAGGTGAGATTGAGGTGAAAATGTGACTTCTCACTTTGGAGTGAGCACACACTAAGGCCCTTGGGAAATGTAATTCCACTGTTACCCATCTGTCCCATCTTAACCCTCCCGCTGTCCTCCGGAAGGGCCAAGCAGCCGTCTGCTGGCGCACCGATGTAGTGCGTTTGAATCTAACCAGCCCGTTGTCCTGCGCCCCCCATGCAGCTACTCCACGACTTCCCCGACGAGCTTCGCGCTGACATCGCCATGCACCTGAACAAGGACATCCTCCAGCTGCCCGTCTTCGATGGGGCCAGCCGCGGCTGTCTGCGCTCGCTGTCTCTCCACATCAAGACCTCCTTCTGCGCCCCAGGGGAATACCTGATCCGCCAGGGAGACGCGCTGCATGCCAACTACTTTGTCTGCTCCGGCTCCCTGGAGGTCCTCAAGGACAGCATGGTGCTGGCCATACTGGGTGGGTGATTCTGGGGTGAACTGTAGCTCCTCTTTCACACTGTGTGGGGGAGGAAGGAGTTATTGCTGGGAATTTGGATAGTAAACGATGGAATTAAATGGTGGAGTAGCCAATGGAGATTAGATTCATGTGCATTTTATGTATTTTAGTAGAAACAGAAATGAACTCCAAAATGCTTCCTCCAATAATTTGAGACAGTGATTACTTTTTATATCAAATGTAATGTTTGTGTAGTTTAGCTCTCCCTGGCATAGAAATTCTCGAAACACCTGTTATCTGAATCACTGCCTGATTTTCTACTTCCATTACTTGCTGCAGATGGCAATCTAATTTAAATAAAAACTAATGTTGTTTACTCCGAGTCCAAATCACAGTGAAGTTGACGAGACAAAACAAACATCGTACTTCACCGTAACATTTCTGGCTGTGTAGGGAAAGGGGACCTGATTGGTTCGGACCTGCCTGAAATAGACCAGGTGATCAAGACCAACGCTGACGTCAAGGCTTTGACCTACTGCGACCTCCAGTACATCAGCGTGCGGGCTCTGAGGGAGGTTCTGGAGCTGTACCCCGAGTACGCCAGTGTCTTCACCACCGACATCCACAATAACCTCACCTACAACCTGCGCGAAGGCAGCCAGGACGAGGTGCCAAACGCACACACTCAAACTTAAGCACACTTTTAAGTTAAGATTATTGGAACTGCATTTTGCTATCTCATTGTACTTAACCCTCCCGCTGTCCTATGGGTCAAAATGACCCGGTGCACTCGCTAGTAGCGGGCGCCAACCACTACACGGACATATGACATTCCGTGGTTGGCTCCCTCTGCTGGTAGTCTGCTGAAAACCTTAGGACAGCAGGATGGTTAACCACAATAACCTTAACCTCAATATTGTATGTTAAAGGTATAGTAAGTTATTCCAGAGAACGCTTGCTAAAATAGAACTCAAATAAAAACAAAAACACCTCTCCCTTCAGTACCATAGGGTGCTCCCTCAGAAGCTCCACCCCACACATTGGAAACACATTGCGAAGCCTAGGGCATTGTTGTTGTGTGAGGAGTTTGCCACTTTGCAAGTTTGCCACTTTGTGTAGATGTACCAGGTTATTTTTTTACATTAAGCTAGCGGAGTATGAGGAGATATTTGGTGAATTGAATACTATACTATACCTTTAACCTTAAAATAATTATCATTACAAAGCATTTCATACAGAATGATTAGCCCAAAGAGAATTTAGTGTCAAAATGTCCTCACATTTCCCAAAAATACTTTCCTAATTTCTTTCTGCTCAGTGCACACATTTACCGTATGTCCTCTCACACATGTACCATCTCCTACAGACGTAGTAGTAGAGTACAATGTACTGAAGGTTTAAACAGTTTGAAAGCACTTTTAGAGTAGGTGACACAAATTAAAGGGCACATAAAAACATCTATGTTTTTTTTTTATTGTCGGTTCAGCAGTTTTGAAGGTGAGAATCCACATTGTTCCGCTTCAGATTAGCTCTGTGGCGGTGAAACCCAAAATACCACACACCACCAGACAATGCATTATCCCACTAAAGTGTCATTGCCACTCTCCTTGACATTTGTTCTGCCAACGCAAACCATTCTCCCTGTGGGAGCCCGGTTGTGGCTTTCACGGTGGCGTTGATTTGCCATGCGTCAGTGGCACTGTCAGGCGGGCGTATCGCTTCCTCTTAAGCACCCCAGAACACAGTAGGGTGTCATTACACCCCACACTCAAGCTCTCCTCAGCCTTTTTATTTTTTGTACGGTCAACATTATGTAAGGTCAGGCAGTCCTTTGTGGTCTGTGATCTAGTCGTGTTCCAAATTGCCGCCCTGAACGTAAACGTTTTCTAAGACAAATCTGTAAAGACTTGTAATATTAAACAGTAGACTGTTTTCAGTATACATATTGTATATACAGTAGGCTACACATGTGATAATACAAGTGATAATATTGGTCTAGTTGATGATATAGCATTCTAAAAATCCTAATTGAAGTAAACTCAAATAAACTCAAACCGCATCAGTATTATTTACATGTGACGTTGCACAAATGTTTTATACTGGTGTTTTTGCTACAGCAGAAAGTGACTACAATGCAGGAGCCTCCATGCTGATAAAGGAGAGAAGTTGCACTGGCAGGGATAGATGTTTTATTTGGGGGGGTGGTTTAAGAGCCATTGCACGCACGCTGCTCTAGTTTCTCTCGTACCATCTGCTCGGAGTGTGTGCTTAAACACAAGGCCAGGGGAAGAACCCCCCACCGCTGACAGGATGAAGGAGTGCTCCGAAATCCAGGCCCTGCTGTCTCTCTGCACACTCACGCACGCACTCACACACCCATCCATGCACTCACGCACCCCACTGTCCACAGTTACAGCTATTAAAAGAATGATTGGTGGTTTCACTTTTTATATGGAAAAGAGACTGCTTCCTAGACATATTTATAGTTTGTATTGTGGTTTTAACTGGAGAAACCATACCGGAACAGCAGTATGATGTCTGTGATTTTCAGATACACTGAGGATGATTAAAGCTGATATCCATAAGTTTATTTTTTTATTTTTTTTTTACATTTCTTTACATCCCCTTGTTTGTCCCCTCTATTTATCTCGTTCCTTTACCTCAAACGAGGATTAATAATGTATAGTGATTAGAAGTATTGTATACTATGGAAAATATAATTCTGAAGTTATAAAATCCCAAACTGTAGATAAGATTAGTTGTGTTTATCATAATATTGCAGCTGCTTCAGAGAGTAAGTTAGTTAATTAGTTCAATGTACCTGGAGCAAAATTCACATTGTAATTTCAGATACATGCAAGCCAACATTTTTATTTGACAAAATGAAGCTAAAACACATTGTGTTATGTGGGTCACTGGTGGAATTCTTGCCCCATTAATGGATATTGATGTTGAAATAAAGACGCCTTGCGCTATTATTAATTGTCAATTAATTGTATCCCCTTGCTGCAGGGGTAAATCTCTGTATTAAGAGACTTTTGCAGGGACAGGGATTTTGCAGTGAAGTATCCACTGCATCTACCTAATACAGTATAATGCACTGCTGTCAAATCAGAGTGGTATATCATCATGACAGAGAAATCAATAGCTTGGTGTACATAATGTATTTTCAAAAGTTTAAAACCAACTAGTTTTGGTGATTATGTGAAACCTAGAATGTATTCTTTCATTGAGGAGTTTTACTCTGTATCTTAGTCCTCCGCTTACTAAAGGGAATCAGTGGAATGGCACCGGAGACTGTATGTTGTCAAAGATGGACATGATAGATGGTGGCATTAGCCTATGATATACATTAAATCGCATTAGAGGCTATGCAGATTGTCTCACACAAAGGCACACATCATCACAGCTTCACATGTCTTCCTTCTGCTTGGTAATTGCGGCAAATAGCTAGCAATCTCTCCACAGGCCAGCGGAAAGACAAATCCTCTCTGGAATCTTGCTGCTGTCAAGTGCTAAGGACAATTAGGGGATTCTGTTTGCATGACAACAGCTGCCTGTCTGGCAAGTGTTGTTGAGATAATGACCTACAAATAATAGAGCAAACCCCACAGATTAAAAAATGTGTCTTGAAATGTTCTGCGATTTCCCATTAACATAAAGAAAGGGTGTTTTTATTGTCTTATCTGCCTGGTTAATACTTTAACCAAACCTTCATCAAATGAAGGGTAGGCCTGAGGATGAATTCCTGAACTGTGTAATTTTAGGTTTAAATTATTCATTACGCCTGTAGCGGTATTTAGAGTAATGTCTATTGATTTATTTTTGTCTCTATAGGGTCTCGGCAGGATGTCAAGGTCTCCCAGGATTCAACATGTGAGTTTGATGCACTTTGGATATTCAGCTTCTTTCAGTGTTTGGGGAGTACTGCATATTCTACCTGAACATAATTTCTTCCATATGCTGTATACAGTATGCCATATTAAACATGTCATAGTCCAGTAGCCTACTTCCTGAATATGTTTACAATAGCCCTTGGTGGTATTGTTGGGGGAATTTCATCTTTATCAGGCATTTCAATTCACAATCTTTCAAGGGTGAGGGTCTGGTATTTCAAGGTAACCCCCGGTTTTTCTGGGGCATGTTGCTAGGGAGCACACTGGGAGGGTTTGTGCTAGGACTTCCCCTACAGGTTGAAACTCATTTAAAACAGAGTGAGCAGTTCAGTCCCTGGGGTTAGTTTGCAAACTGGGTCAATTGCTCTCCTAATGGGGAAACCTTATGAGCTCAATTTCCTGCAATATGTAGTCAGAGTGTATCCAACTATTATATATATAGTTACTATAACACGCTACACAGTGGCTCACCTTATGTCTGTCAATGAAAAGCACATTGACATTTAAAACTGACAAAAAATGTATGAGAGGAGTTTCTAAAATGGGATCGTGTTTGAAGACGTCAAATGCTGAAATGAGATTCCACCTTTAAGCAGAATCCGCTAACCAGTACCACTAACCCTATTTTCTTCTAATGCATGTTTCCCAGAACCCCAGGGGCTCTATTGAGCACAAGCTCCCCTCTATAGTGGAGACCAAAGGAGACGAGTCCAGCGAGTTCTTCCACCTCTCTCCAGCCACCCATTCCCGCCGCAGCCTCCTCCTGCCCAACCTGAGCTCCCCGGTCCGCCGCACGTCCCTGGGCAACCTCCTCGGCGACGAGCTGCGCCAGTTCAATGCCCTGCGCCGCTGCCGCTCGCCCAACCTCAGCCGCAGCCTCCGGGGCCTGTCCCCGCAGCCCCCGCCCAAGAGAGAGCATGGCGCATCCGCCACAGCGCCCCCTACGCCACCGCCTTTGACCCAGAGGGAGCCCGGGCCTGAGCAGAAGCCCTCTAAGCTACTCATCCCATCTGTCACATGCTTTGGACCCCCTGACCTGAGCCCAAGGTACTGCAGAAGCCTGTGTGCGATAAATGACATTGTACCAGTCTCTTAAAGGTATAGTAAGTGATTGTAAGCTAATATACTTTTGGTCAAATTGACTAAATATATTCTCACAGTCTGCTGTCTTACGGTTCTCTGTGTGTGCTGAAAAACGAATCTGGTACTTCTCCACAGCCTTGGCTCAGTAAATAGGAACACAAAAACAAGTGGTGCAGACTGCACACAACAATATCCTAGCCATGGCAATGTGTTTCCAATGTGTGGGGTGGAGCGTCTGAGGGAGTACCCTATGAAAGGAGGTGTTTTTAAGTTAAAATACCAATAAGCGTTTTCCAGAATGACTTACTATACCTTTCAACAGTAATTATAACAGTATATTAGATAGCCTTAAGACAAGTTGAAATGTATTTTGTGGTGAATCTGTGACGCTCACAATATTATTCATGGGACAGCTATTTTCCACACAACTGATCCTGTTCTATATGACCAAATGGTGACCTGTGACTGCCCTGGGAAGAATAGAACAGGGACCACCATGTTTTCCTTTCCTTACCTTTGATCCACCATCCCCACCTACCCCATGCTGTTGATGTTGATCAATAGCCGCCCCCCTTACTACCATTGTAAACTACCTCCTCTATAGACACCCTTCTCTTCTCCAGAAGTATAAATGTCAGTGATGTCCTTCCTCCTTCAGAAGCATTCCACAATGCATGCTGTATGGTGTTTCTCCTTGGCCAAGCTTTTCTAAATATATTCAACTAAGACAACATTAAGACTTCAGATGCAAAAAACCATATGACGTCTTTTTGTTTTAAAATGTGCAATATTTAAATAATTTGTTACATTTTTGGAAATATTTATTTTTATTCAGTGACAAATAGCCTTTTCATTGCAATAATGATGAAATAAGTAAAGCAAAATATAGAAACGTAATAAATATTGCTAATTTAAATAGCAATTTGCAAATGTTTGGCAGATGGATGTAGAGGTTTTTGCATCTGAACTCTTCACATGGACTCAATCTAACGGTTTATTAGAATGCGTCATTCTAACACCGTGTCTCTCACGGCACGCACAGTGACACCTAGTAATGTTCATAACAGCGCTTAGTGGATTGCGTTCGCCTTGCATATTTTAACAGATTTCGGCCGATATCGACGCAATCCATTTAGCAGAGCGCCTTATCCATTTACCGCGGCCATCCATATTCATAATGTACCGGCAGGCCACTCTGCAGGTCCAGCGTGTAGTAGAGAGGTGTATCAGAGGGCTCCGGTGTCAGGGCTGGCCAGACCAGGCAGCCGGGGCTCTTTCCCCTCACGCTAACCCCACATACATGGGCGTCTGCCAAGGGGCATCTCTGCGATAATTGAAAAACGCTCTACTGTTACATTAACGCGGGCATGTTTGTAACGCCCCCTCCGTCCCCCCTCCCCTTTCCTCCCGCCCATGCCAGGGTTGTCGACGGCATCGAAGACAATGGACACACATTCCACTTCAACGTGGAGCACAGCGGGCCCAAAGCCAACGCAAATAATGGCAGCACCCAAGGTAAGATTAAACCTCCCGCAGCTGGGGAATGAACTGCCAGCAGGAGGCTTGCAGGGATGCCAGATGGCTGGAGGTGAACTCAGGGCTTCGTGAATGACTACCCATAATGCCCTCAAGCCTCCTTCTGGGGGAATGTGATACTGTAGGTGTGTACAATTACATAGTGTACATATGAACCATTACCAATGATCACTATCCTAGTATGCAGTGCCTAAGGTTAGCAGAGTCCAATTTAACATGTACAGTATTCTAGTGTGTTTCTACATGTTCTAATAATGGGAACTGGTGTGTGTCTGTTGAATTCGTAGGATGTCGGCTGTAGGCTATACGTTTAGGGAAGAAGCTGATAGCAGAGTTACTGTAGCAGTTGTAGTGTGAGTAAAAATATCTATCAATCTGTATGCAGAAGGAAATGCTTTGTTGTATGTTTTAGAAATGAAGGGCTTTTCATCAGAGAAGGACAGAAAGTTCAGGTCAAGGCAATTTTTCGCACGTTGGCTAATTAAATGTTTTCTTTTCAGATACCAGACAGACCAACACCTCGGTGTTTGAGACGGAGGAGGTCAAGCACAGTATCAGCCAACTTCACCAGAAGGTACAGTAAATCGCTTTCCCATTGACGTGAGTGCCCTCTTATGTTATACTGTAGGTTATCAAGCAATTATCCAATTTACTTTGAGTGAGTGTATTTGAGTACACTGTGACAGGGGCAAATTGTGTTGCGCATTAACTTCCTGGTATCCCGGTGGATCCATGCATCCATAATGTAAACGTAAATACAGAACAGGCAGGTGCAGCGGGGCTATGCAGATGGGCCGATCTAGGAGGCGTCTGAGGTGGATATTAATTAATCAGCGGGGAGCTTCTGCAGTGCAGGGGAGGAAAGTGTGGAGCGCTGACTCAGCAATAAATGAAATAGCGATGAGAAAGAGTCTTCTCTGTCCCCATTTCTCCTTTTGTTTCACCACCCTTTGTCAGGTTTCTTAACCACATTCCCACCTATTTGCGTCAGTTTCAGGCTCCCTCTGGATTTCAGGGCTGCGTCAGAGGCTCTTCATAGCCGCAGTGAGGATTCTGATTTCTTTGCAAGCGGTTTGGCAGGTCGTCCCGAAAATTATATCTAGACAAGGCACTATGATAAAGTCGTAAAAATAGAAGCTGATTAATTTGTCACTGTGCAGGTGACTTAACTGTGTGGAGCTTTCGCTAATAAAGATCTGCTTGACAACATATATCCACAAGTCAGCTGTTCTTACAACATATCCACAGGTCAGCTGTTCTTCAACTAACACGCAAACCCCCCAAATAAGTGGCTCTTATATTGTGTGTACAATGTTATGAAATGCTACCTTAATATTGCATAAAATCAATTAATATACAATTAATGTAGTTCACTTTAAGCTGATGTAGGATTTCATGGAGCTAACCAAAAAGCCGCCCCCCTCCTCCTCTGCTCCCTCCCTTTGGAACCCGTTGGTCCATTGCGGAGACTATTTATAAACTTGTTGTAGCTGTGTGTGCACATTCATGCAATTGAAAGGCAAGGTGGACTCACTGGGCAGGGAACACAGGCCCTCCACTTTCAGAGCTGCTATATTGATACAGGCTATGTGCTTGTATCCCCACCACCAAATTCCAATCTACTGTGGGGGTCAGGATGGTCTAGTGGGTGTTTGACTCCCAGACAGGTGATGGGTTTAAGCCCCGGTGTTGTCCTACCTGTGAGTATCCCCTTGAGCAAGATGTTCGAACCCCTACCCCTACCTGCCATCCAAAGAGACCAAGGTCTCTTTGGATGGAAGGCTCCACTATATCAGTAGCTCTCAAAGTGGGGGTCGGGACCCCCCAGGGGGTTGTGTGACATAGAGGAGGGGGTCACGAGATGTTTTTCCGAAATTACCTAACATTTTAAAATGATTTGAAATAGTATATTTTAGCTATAATTGTTAGTAGTAAGTAAATTACGTTGATACATTTTGCTACTAGCCTATATTAAAATACTATCAAATAATATTATGGCTTCTACCTCCTCTGGGGATAGCAGGGGTCGTGAGTCTCTGGCGCTGTTTATTTTGGGGTTCGCGAGCTGAAAGGTTTAGGAACCCCTGCACTAAATGACCTAGTGTGCGCTCCCTCCACAGATGGGCACACTGAACCAGGAGGTGTCTCAGCTCACCAAGGACCTCCACCACATGATGCACCAGCTCCAGTCCCAGGTGGGGACGCACCACCCCTGCACAAACCCACTGTCCTCCTACCCTTACAGTGCACACGCGGCGTCCAACCCCGCCTCCCTGGCTCCCGGCTTCCACCTCCACCACGACCCCAGCGGGGCGGACAGCCACAGCCACCACGGTCCCTGGTGCTACAGCAGCGGGGCTCCGGAAACGCAGCCCGGGAGCCACTACCGATCGCAGTCTTCTAGCCCGGGACCCGGCCACTTCTACCAGTCCCTCTCCGCCTTAGACTCAGGGAGCAATCCCAGCCACCCCTGGACCGCCTCCTCCCTCCTCGGCCACGCCTTCCCGGGTGGAGGGCGGGACCACGAGGACGCCGAGGGCAGGCTGAGCTCCAGCCCCACCACCATCTGCCAGTCCCAGCCCACGTTGTGCCTGCAGCCGCCCAGCACCGCTGAATGTACCTGCTTATTTCCCGGCGGCCCGGCCGCGCCCACGCACGGCGAGGCGGCATACCCGCTGCTCTACCTGCCTTCCACCGCCCCGCAGCGCCCCCCGGAGGGCGCGCAGGGGAACGACGGTCAATGTCCGAACAGCTCCAGCCTCACCCTGGGGGAGTCGCACCTGTCCATCCACCCGGTCCCGTCCTCCCCGCCCATATTCTCCTGCCAGACGTCGGTGTGCTCCCAGGACTCGGATCCCCCGAGGCTGGACGTCCTGGACGGCCACATCCCGCTGGGCGACCTGTCCTCGGTGGGACACAACAGCCTGGAGTGCCTGCTGGGGGCCGGGGGCTCCATGGAGAGCAGGGACAGCGGGAGCGCGTCGTCGCGCCGCTCCAGTATCGGCGTCCAGACTCAGAGCACGGAGCAGTCGTGGTGTCTGGACCTCACTGACTAGACGGAGCCGCTGTCCCCATGACAACAAACCAAAGGTTCTGAACCTTTTAGATCCCGTGAGCCACAGGAGAGGAGGGGCTAATAGGTCATGACATTCCCTTCCCCTTTCCCCCCCATGCAAGCAGAGGGGGCCACAGGCTATGAACTACTTCCTGGTGATGCATAAATGTAGTGGCACACTGGCTATGTAATCCCAGAAATATATATGTATTTTTTTAACTAGATTACTAGTTAAAATTATAACTGCCTGGGGGAAAAATATATAATTGTTAAATGTTAAATTACATTTTAAACTTGAACCGAGATTGAAAACAACTGTTATTAAACATTGTCCATGTGACAGAACCATTGTCCATGTAAAAAATAGCAAATGAGGGATTGAAGTTGTTGACATGCAACTTCTTACAGTGTTTTAAATGAGGCTGACAGAGATTGCCAACTCAAAATGCAATTTACAAGCTCTTCTATGCAAACGCATGTCATTTTTGCAGTACCTTGGCTTTGTTAAAGCGTGCCGCCAAGAGTTATAGATCTTAGTCTTTAAATCACTCTACATTTAATGAGTGTTGATTTAACACATTTCAAATTTAAAAATAGACATTATTTAGAGGAACTTTTGAAAACTGTATATCTTACGAAAGCATATGGTTCTATAAAAATGGATGAATTTGTTTAAATAACTGCACCGTAGCAGTCAAGATCGAGACAAACTTATATAAAGTTGTGGTAATGATTACAAATTAAATTACAAGGTCAGTGGTGCAAGGTTTGTTTTAGGAAATATTGTAGCTGGATGAACTGGAGTGGATGGTTAAAAATAGAAATAGATGTTGATTTTTCTCTTCTTTTGTTTTTTACCCACTTAAGAATTATTTAAATCTAAATTATAATGTATTGTATGTTTCTAGTACACACAGTACTTTATGGACATTTGGAAATGCACACATTGACAAAATGTATGTATGATGTACATTGCAGTGCAGCTATTGATCAAAAACTATCAGAGGCATTACTGGAACTAATGATGTACAGTTTAGGCGATACCAACAATAACATGCTACTCCCATACAGTAAATGATCATACACTGAGTGTACCAAGCATTATGGATGTCTTCCTGACATCATGCTGTGCCTCCTTCACCTATACACATCCTTGCTTAGGCATACAAAAGCAATTCCAGTCTTAAC
>JAODUG010000011.1:443631-472418 GCA_027564795.1 Aphredoderus sayanus
CTCTCTCTCTCTCTCTCTCTCTCTCTCTCTCTCTCTCTCTCTCTCTCTCTCTCTCTCTCTCTCTCTCTCTCTAAAGAAGAGGGACAAATGCACCAGTGTGCTTAATGCCCAGAACCATCCAGGCAGCCCACCTGTTTTGGCTGCGCTGCTATAGGCTGAATGTGGATTTAGTGGATGCAGCATTCTGGATGGGACAAGTCAATGACTCCCCTGTAAACAATCAGAGGGCGAAAATCAGTATGGCATCAACTGTCACCCAGGCTGCTCCAGAGAATTCTATCAACCGCACCCCCCATCCCCTCCTCATTGCTGTATGTTTTTGTCTTTGTAACTGAACAGGCAGATGCCAGTCTTTGAATAGGACAGAGGCATGTGTGTAGCACACTGCTATTAACCTTGTCATGGCAAACCAATAAAAGGGGGTGGGGGGTTGACCTTGCTCAATAAAACTACATGGCCAGTCAGCAGACACCATGTTTGGTTTTTTTTGAGTGTAGAAACAGGCATTAATTTCACACATCCATTTGCTTGACTCCCTGCTAATACTTAGCGGCCAGCATTGTCCTGTTACTGTATGTTTGAGATGGCCACCCCAGCACTGTTTTGCAAGGCGCGTTTACAAGCAGTGCCAGGCCTGGAGATTGGCTTGCTTTGCATGCCCACTTTAAGTGTGTCTGATAGGTGAAACATTTTCTGATAGATGAAAGGAAAGCTAGTCAGCTGACAATGGAGGAGAGGAACGGTGAGGGAGTTAAAAACGGATGTTTGACCTTGTCCTCCTGTTGACCCTCCAACACGTCCACTTAAAATGGCCGCGCCTTCATTTGCGGTTGAAGCCCTCCAGGTGCAGTACAACAACATGAGGCTATGTCCTACACTTTATACTACTGATCTAAGCGCTGGTGTTGTGCCGCAACTAGCAGCCTGACCCTACCTCTCCAGTTACAGCACGCCTATCCCTCCCCCATGTCAGAACGACTGTCCTCTTGCCTGCAGAACAGCAGAATGACCTTCCCACCCATTCCCACCGCATTCCCTCACTGGCTTCCCTGCACACGGTCATTTCAAAAGAAGCAAGAAACTGTGGGGGTTCACATATGGCCAGAATTACATTTCACAAGGGAGGAGATGGTGTTTTTCCTGTAGGCCTACACTGCACAAGCCTTTCCCCGAACAAGAACTAGCTTATTTTGAACTAGCTTCTAACCAAGAAATTACAGTCTACAGTACTTTGTTTACATGTTTTATTTAGTAGTTTTGTATAGCTCAGAAACAGTTCAGAAAGCACAGTTAAAACACACACAAGTACACGCTCTACGGCACAGTGTAGTCACCACAGACTGATGTTTCTAGGGCCCTAACCCTGGTGGGACAGTTGGTGCCTTGTTTGTCCCTCTGTCAGCTGTGAGGGGTGTGTGTGTGTGTGTGTGTGTGTGTGGGGCAGTTGTTGACATAGCTGTCTGTCGTTATCCTGTTACTCTCTTCAGGACAGTGCCAAGTGGCACACACTACGCATTTTCTCTCTATTCTGCCATCTCACTCTCTCTTGCCATTTAAATCTGTAGGCTCCGGTAGTTCCTTAGTAGATGGCATAGTTGGCATGGTTATTTGAATGGAAGTGTCGGTAATGTCACAGTGGGTTCACTGTTTCAAAAAGGTTTAAACCATTAAAACGGTTTAGTTATAGATTATATGTTCTAGTGTACAGGCTGCTGAAACTGTTATAGATAATCCAATGCAAGCTGGGGGCATATTCCATGATTATTTTCCTGATAGGAGTTGTTGCTTCATCATAACATGAGCTATCAGGTATGTGGCACACCTTTGTTTCAATAGCTTTTCCTCTCAATTGCCTTTGGTAGGCTGTTTATACAAAGCTTCCTATGGCTGTAGTAGATACAGTAGCCTACTTTTAGATTAAACAGGTGGTTGAATGTCAATCAAGTTATGTTTCTTTCCAATGCCAGATGTTTGTTCTAGAAGTGTTTTCATATAGTTTTTATTCTTGTATTACAGTACCCAGGAACAATATTATTTTTGCCCTATTCTGACACTGTCAGGTCATTCTTACTTAATGCTTGCAAATGTATCGTGGTGCCTTTTGCTGTGTTAATGGTTAGTAGTGGGCAATAGAAGTAAATGCAGTTATAAAGCGCTATGTCGAACTAAGAGAAGCTGCAAAGACAGTTGTGTTGAGTTGAATAATAGTTGAAACCACTGCCGTCAACATGGCATCCCAGCCAAGGCAGTAGCGTGTCAAAGACACTCAGCTCGTGAGCAGCACAGAGACACAGACACAACCAGAAATAACACTAAGAAGCTTGTCTGCCTTGAGGTGGCACTGAGGCTAAGCTCGTAGTGGGGGGGTTTCACACAGGGCCTGTGAGACATTGTGCGTGGCCAGCCCAAAAGGTCAGGCAGAGGAAATAAGAGTGTGATGGTTCCCCACCGACTCTGAGGTTAACTGCGGTGGGGGATACAAGGCACAGACAAGCCTGTCAAGATACTGGATCTGTGTAGTGCAACTGCTATGCTCTGTTTACTTGTAATGATATCATGTCACTGTCTTCTTTCAGTTGAAGTTTACTCTGATGTGTTAGCCTAGGTCTATAAAAACTTTAACAAGAAAATAAGGAACTAATTCTTATTCAGATGCATTAGGCTGTATTTTTATTTTTATAAAAATATGTGACGCAAGTACCATATACGAGCAATGCTGTCTGTAATGATTAAATCTTAATTTCTAGGTCTGAATACTGGTGCTATTCCCACACCAAGCTAGCATGTTTGTGTTAGTGAGGACCGTTATCAATACTGAGTTTCTGGAGACCAAATCCAAGTGATGTTATCTGCTACTGCATAGAAACTAATCTGTCAGGACAGTTTAGTTTCTAATAAGGTGTGCCCATGTCTCTTCCAGGCAAGTGTTGTTATGTCAGTATTTAAGGCAAGCATAAAGACACATGGTTCACAGTCAGTCACACATTTCACCTAATGCCATGTGCCATCATTCATCCATTTTCTTCATGTGAATATTTGTGTTCGCGAAAGGTTAAGCTTTAGTTAAATAATCATCCCTAACGTTTAACATGCTATTTTTTGGGTTGCCAGCATGCTGTGGTTTGCTTAATGAATACATCTACCATTAGATATCAAATGCTAAAACAAATGTTTCTTGGTGCCAAATGTTGTGTTCACTAGAAGCAACCTTTATGAGATGCAGCCACCCTTACTGTCACTTAACACCCTCTTAGCTGGCATTAGCCAATGGGTTGGGTAAGGTTTCCCTGTCTTTCAGACAATATGGTGTTGTATTGTGTTTACAACTCATGTCCATTAATTGTGAACAGCGACCACACTTGTTTTGCAAAAACACTCACACCTATGCTATGCAGGTGTGTGTGAAGGTTGTGGGTTTGAGCCCCAGAGCTGGGCTGGGAGTCAAACACCCAGACCACTAGACCATCCTAACCATAGAACTCTATACGGTTTTAACCCTCCTGTTGTGCCATTTGTTTTGTTTTCGTGCCTTTTAACCTTTGCCTGCTGTCCTCGGGTTTCAAACACACACCTTGTTGTGTCAGCAGTGCACATCATATGTCTGTGTAAGATGTAGAATTAGGATTGGTGCCTTCTATCTGCCACAAAGTGCTAGTGATTTGGGTCAGTTAGACCCAGAGGACAACAAGAGGGTTAAAAAAAGTGCCCGTTTTCTGTTCCTGCTCCTTCGAGAATCTGTGCATGCTATGGCACACAGCCTTGGTTTGTTTGTGTGTGTGTGTGTCTTCTTTCTATCATTGTCAGTTTTTCCCTCTATCCACCTTGGAGATCCTCAGCCAAGATAACCTGAGTCATTTTCTCTGCACAGCCGGTTGAGCTGAGCTGGGCTAGAGCTCTGTTACTCTGGTCCCTTGGGCTGGCCATCCCACTTAACAGAGGCCTCATTGAGTAGGAGACGACAGCCCTCTTCTCTAATTTCCCCTCTCTTTATGTTCCTCTATCCACACCTGTTGTTAGTCTGTTCTACAGCTCGATAATAATTTGGTTGAGTTTTGGTCATCAAAATATTCAATCTTAGTTTTTTGTTGTGTTTTTTTCTGTGTTGTTGATTTTGACTGTTTTTTTATTTTTTTTAAATAAAAAATAAAATAAAAGTGGTGTTGCCCACGTCTAGGTGGGTATAATATGTTATGAACCCAATACTCTACTGAGCCACCAAGTGGTGAGAATGCAACATTACATGTTTTTTTTTTTTTAGATGGAATGTAGACTAAATTGCCATGGAAGTCCTCCACCTCCAAAAACCTCCATGTGTTGGGAGAGCATTGATATATATAGATATGAACAAGCCTCCTCTTTAGTCTACCTCTGGGTCGTTACCTGATGTAGCTTACCATGAACAGTTTATAATGTATTCCACAAGGACGCAGCGTACTAACTGATCAGAGACATGCTTGTGGGGATTTTCCAGATACAAAATAACATGACTTGACTGTCTCCCCAGGGTATGAGTGATGGAGGCTGGCTCAGTGGTGCGTGCGCTCTTTGAGTTTCTCCCGAGCGTCTCCGAGGAGCTCCCACTCTTCACTGGTGACGTCATTGAGGTCCTCAGTGTGGTGGATGAGTTCTGGCTGCTTGGTAACAAGGATGGGGTCACAGGTGAGATCATGAGTCTAAACGGTGTAATAGCTTGAATTCAGCTTGAATAGTTTGAATTCAGCAGTATTATCACTTCTCCTGGACTCCCCTGGAAGAACCTTAGCTTAATTAAAAACAAAAGAGTGTAGTCATACCATTATAATTATAACCCATATGGGAAACAGAGTCAAGAGTCACTGTTTTGCAGCAGCTGTTGTACATTGATCTGAAGTTATCACAACAATGGCGTTCTTATTGTTAGGAGGGCCAGTGTTAACCCTGAAGTTAATACATAAAGAGTCAGGAGCCTTAACAGTGATTCCCTCTGTCTTATTGCCTTCCTTCCAGGCCAATTCCCCAGCAGTTTTGTGGAAGCAGTAATTATTCCCACGTCCAATCCTGGAGACAGACTTTATGTTTGTATCAATGATTTCAGCTCGGCAAAACCGGGGACCTTGTCCCTAAAAAGAGGTACTGGCATAAACACAATAATGCTTGATTCAGGAATTCATAAATGTTTGTTAAATTCAATCTACCTGTCTAAATGTGTGCAAATGACATTTATTATGTAAATAAAATGCACATGCTTCTCAGTTAGTGGCATTATAGAAAAGCAAAACAAAATTATGTTTGTTAACTTAAATGGCTGTTTTTTCACCTAATGCTTCTTGTTTGAAGAAGCCTAATGTCAGTATACTCAGGTAAATTTTATTTTTGTCTGTTGCATTGTGGTTGTGTCTGTGTGGTACAGTGGTATATAGTGCATCCTGACTTATCTTCCCTGGCCTGAGTGATGTTGTAACTGGGCTATACAGCAGGGCCATACCTCGGTATTTCCAGGATGATCTATATCTTAGCTTATCTCTATCATCTATCTAAAATGTATAAATACCATGAAGTAGGGATTGATATTTAATCATGATTGAATGAATAAAAAAAGTTACTTTCTAAGGTGCTGCTTCTTATTAATTAGATTATAATTAATCCTTGAGTCCTTTCAATGAGTCAATTAGCCCTTTTTTAAGGGAATAGTTCATTGTTGACAATTGAGAATCTAAAGCAATAAACCAGAGAACTAAGACTCGACCTATAATTTCCCAAGAGTTAAAGAGTATAGTTGTTCACTGTAGTTGCTCATTGAAACATTAATTTGCCAAGGATGCATCAGGAATATCCCTGGGCAAGAGAGATAATGTTAAGATTTAAGGATTATAACTGAAATGTAAGAGAAAAGTACATTAGAGTCTCTCCTAAATGCATTTATTGTTTGCAGCTATTTCTTATAACAACCCAGTAGATGTCGCTGCTGGCCAAATAACTTCGAATGACTGACTGTTCCACTTTACAGTATTAATGTATTACTGTATAATTATTATATAAAAAACTTTATGTAGATCTCAAATAATTATTCACTGTCTTGAACAAGTTGCAGTACAACATGTGAATAAAATAGAACAGTATAAAATGCAGTTAATATTTGTCAAATTGCTGCTCTCAAATATCTTGTTTAAACTAGTCTTTAGTCTAAATGGGTATCAACAGTATAGTACTATAGATATAGTACTATACAAAATATTAAGCCTACATAATAGCACATTTAAGTACATTATTATTATTATTATTATTATTATTATGTCGAATATTGATGAATTATTTTAAGCATTTACTGAAATACTGTATCTACTCATAATACCTACTTTTGTACTGAAAGAAAAAATAAATGTCTGGTATTGTTTTTCAAACGGTAACTTTACACTGCATAAGAGATGCTTTTTCCTGTATTATTCTGCTTTCCATATTGGCTGTGCTTTGATGCCAGACACAATGGAAGGTGGAGCCACAGGTCTGTGGAATGTTGACCCCCTCGACCTTCTGGCCGAACTGCCAACATTCCACTAACTCCTGTATGTCTCTTGAGATACTGGCTGCAGGCAGACCACAACTACTATTGCGGATATAATAATGAAAGTCGTAATTCATCTAGTCACTCTAGAGTGTGAGTAAGTGACTGAGGGTAACTGATCAGAACCACCCTTTTTACAGACATCCATTATTAAAACCAGTATGAGTGACTTGCAGTACAAAGTTATTATAAATCACAAAGAGGACCATAGATATGTTGTTTGATACAATATATAATACTGTGTTGACTGTAGTTTATTGTTCCTTTGTTGAGTAATCAATAGCGGCTGTATCAATATTGACTGGGGCCGTCTTTGTCCTGGGTCCTTCCAGGAGACGTGGTCGCCGGGGAGCCGGGAGGTATCACAGACCCGGCCGTCACCTGGCAACACGGGTGCAACGAATGGGGTGCCCAGGGCCTGTTCCCCACCTCGTGTGTGAAGGAGCTCCACCTGTCGGGGCGCTCCAGGCAGCTGTCGGAGCGCTGCGCCCAGGCCCAGGCGTCCGAGCTGCCAGCCCACGCGCTGGGCCAGGCGCGAGCCCTCATGGGCCTCCACGCACAGCTCCACGAGGAGCTGGACTTCCGCGAGGGCGACCTGATCGTCATCACCGGCCTGCCCGAGCCCGGCTGGTTTCAGGGGGAGCTGGAGGGGCGCAGGGGCATGTTCCCGGAGGGGTTTGTGGAGCTCCTGGGGCCCCTGCGCACTCCTCGGGACGCCGACAGTTGCAATCTGGACTACCAGGACCCTTTTGATCCAGGGGAGAGCGTGGGGGACGATGGTGGGGAAAATGAGGTGGAGGAAGGGGAGGTTCTCTTAAGGGGAGGAGAAGAAGAGAAGCAGGAGGGGGAAGAGGAGGGGGAAGAGGAGGTGGAAGAGGAGGGTGAGGAGGAGGGGGGTGTGTATGGCGTGGCGTTGTACCAGTTCCAGGCCATGGAGCCGGGTGAGCTGGACTTCGACGTGGGCGACCGCATCCGGGTGATGGCCACGACGGAGGACGGCTGGCTGGAGGGCGAGCTGAGAGGCCGGTGCGGCGTCTTCCCGCATCGCTTCGTCAAAATGGAGGACAGCGGCCGCAAGACGGCGGAGGAAGCCTGCTCCAAGGTGGGGGGGGAGGAGGAGCAGGAGGTGGTGGAGGGCGGGGAATACGCCCCAGCCTGTCCCAGCCAGTCAGAGTGCGTCTCCGGATGGAGCTCCTACCAGGACCACACTGTGTGGGACCTGGACTACTTTGACAGGAAGCAGGAACCGAGGCAGCACAGCGAGAGTATCTGCGATAGTTCGGCAGCTCGCGCGCAGGACCAAGGGCAAGCGGACGCGGCTGCCAGGACAGACCCTCAGCCTCATAGACGGGTCGACCCGGCTCAGCAGGGGCCACCCGCGAGACCCCGCTCCGCTCCCCCAGCCAGGCCCGGGCAGCCTCCTCGGCCTGCACCAAGCTACAGGCAGCTTAGCTCCGCCTCCAGCTCAGCTAACGCTAACAATAGCCCGCCTAAACATGCTAACGATAGACCGCGATGCTCACTACCCAGTCAGTTCCACACCCGAACCCTCCCTGCCACTCATGCTGGCCGGTCTAAAGACAGCAGACGCATCCAGAGGGCGTCGACCGGCTACGCCACCATGAACGGCAGAGGCGCCAGTCTGGGCAAGGCGATGAGTAAGCTGGTTGATAGCCACAGGAGGAAGCTCACCAGGCACGCTAGCGTCAACGACGCCGACATGAGGGAGAACGGCGAGAGGCAGGCCGCGCAAGCTAACGGCATGGCGCTCGGCTCAATGGCTATAGACAGCCTGGAGGCCAAGCTCTCTCAGCAGCTCTTTGAGTTCGAGAGGAGCCTGGCGCCGGGCGACGTCGCCCCCCCGCTGGGAGATGGCGGCGACCGAAGGTCCGCCGTCTCGCGCCACTTCTCCATCGCGGAGTACTGCAGCGAGAGGGACATCATGCGGGGCTCCGCCCACTGCCCCGCGCCCCGCCCCCTGCGCCGCGCCCCGTCCGCCTCCTCGGCGTTGCCGGAGAGCCACAGGACGCTCCGCCCCCCTCCGCCCCGGCCCAGAGTTATCCGGCCACCGGCCCCGCCCCCTTACAAGCCAGCCCGCCCCGCCCCTCGCCCCCCTCCTCCGCAGCCCTGTCCAAGACAGAACCCCCCCGCCCACCCTCCAACCAGTAGTCACATCTTCTACACCCCCGGGGAAGAAGAGGAGCCCCCTGCGACGGGTGTGGGTGAGCCGGGCGACCTCACCGCCCTCCAGCTGGAGGAGGCCCAGCAGCAGCTGGATGCTGAGCTGGAGCTGGCAGAGGCGGAGGCGGAGGAGGAGATGGAGAGGCAGGAGGAGGAGTACCGGCTGTTGCTCCGGCTGCAGGAGGTGGAGAGCGACATGGAGGCATACGCGCACACAGCACAGGAGTTGCGCGCCATGCTGGAGGAAGAGGAGGAGGAGGAGGAGGCCCGCCTGCAGGCCATGGAGAACCTGGAGTTCTGCACCTACACCCTGGAAACGCTGGCCCTCGAACAGCAGCAGCTGCAAGGTGAGCAAGATGGCTAGTCTTAGTGGCTACTGTATGATCCGTAAGCATGATATATAAGCAAGATGGCTAGGTACTGTATGATCCGTAAGCATGATATATAAGCAAGATGGCTAGGTACTGTATGATACGTAAACATGAGATATACTGTAAGCAAGATGGCTACGCTTGGTGGCTAGGGAATATGTAAGCATGATACTGTAAGCAAGATGGCTAGGCTTGAGTCGCTAGGCACAATACGTAAACATGATGCATACTGTAAGCAAGATGCCTAGCGATATTGACTAGGCAAGCCATCATTGTAAGTGTGACACATAAGCAAGATGGCTGGGCATGGTTGCTAGGTACGATACATAAGCATGATGCAAGCAAGATGGTTAGGCTTAGTGTCTAGGTATGATGTGTTAGCATGCTGACTAGGTATGATGTGTTAGCATGCTGACTAGGTATGATGTGTTAGCATGCTGACTTGGTATGATGTGTTAGCATGCTGACTTAGCATGATGTGTAAGCATGGTGGTTAGCAGGGCCATTCAGTACATGGTGCCTTTAGGAAGAGAACACAACCTTGTGCTACAGCCCCAGCTTACTAGTGATGTTTGAAAATTGAAACACAGCTGTCGACTAAGGTTGGGTGGCTGTAGGGGGAGGGGTAGAGAACAGTGTCGGCCTGTGAGTGCTGTAGAGTGTACCAGATGGTCAACAAACCTAAACAGCTTTTTTGGAATATTGGTTTCATCCACAAGGGGGCTTCCCGACACAAAGCGAGTAGTGTACCTTTAACAGAAGGGACATTTATTTATTTATTTACTTACTTACTTTATTTTTATAGCCCACAATTTCAAGTCTTCACTGCATAGCTAGTATAGAGATGAGCTATTCTCTGCAAGAGATAATACAGATTAACCGTCTGAGGCTTTTGTGGCCCGCACAATCCATTCACAAACCCTATTATAGAAATATAATCCACATTATTGGTAACTTGCTGTTTTACAACTTGGTGTGCACATGTAAAGGTCATATGATACACCTGAAGAACAGATTATGTTTTTTTTTTTTTTTTAATGAGCACATCTCTTCAGTTTGTGTACTTTGACTTATTACCCACACTAATTTGTGTGCTATCAGTGGTAATATGGGTCAGTCTACTTTGTATCACACTCACCACTTGACCAAGTAGGGTTTGTCTATTTAAGTAGGGTTTGTTTATTTGTTAATGAAACAAGCAACAGTTGTTTTTGCTGTACGCATTAAAGCTTTCGTTCATTGGCTCCCTCTACTTTGGTCTTCTGAAATACTCGAGTTTGAAACTACACACAAACGATGGTATTAAAACATAATACGTGTAGTATTGTAAGATGAACTTTGTTAGCTAAATTGTTTTACTTGGCTAATCATAACTAATTAAATCAGACAAATACACACAATCATCAATTTATGTAGAAACAGGCAGTTAAAATGTTGGCAAATTGGAGTTGCCCATATAATTGTCAGACATCTGTTTGGACCAAAGCTAAACTGTGAGTGGTGTTATGTTTACCATCTCCATGTACTGTGGGTGCAGTGTGCCATCTTTGGCAGCCAGGTACTTTGTCACCCAAGTACAAGATGCATTTCTGCACATAGTGAGATTGTGGTCCATGCACATGGGCCCGCTTCTTGCTGGCTCTTTCTGCCCTCCATGCGTCCTCAGAGTTCATCATTGTCACAGATAGTGCACCAGTCCATCCATTAGGCTACACAAATGGGTGAAATGTTTTGTAGTTCATTTTTAATAACTTTAATAACTAGGTCAGTTACTACTGTATGTAAGATTTATTTAACTTTTCTTTGCAATCAAATCAGATTACATATTTTTTTTTTAAACATCAAATTATATATTATTTCACAAAACAACTGGTTCAAATTGTAGCATGTGTCCATTCTCAGTAGAGGTAGAAATTAGGAATTTCACAACACTTTCTCGCATAGATATTTGATATACAGTACTGTAGACCACATGGATATAGACCATTTGTAATAGTGTAAGGTGGAGACAAAAATGAACATCTGATCTAGATAAAAGCTCTGCATGCATGCATTTGGTTGATTGTGAGGCCCTACTCTAGGCCTATATTGTTTATTCTTACCAAAACATTAGCTTGTTATGCTTTAGAAAAATCCCTAGGAGTGTTCCTAGCAAGTTAAACACATATCAGTCAGGGCACGTGTTGAAGATCACTGTTGAAAAAAAGTGTTTGTACTATGTAAATGCTGCCACTACACACATGTGCATGCAGTTACACACACGTGTTCCTGTACACTTGCACACTGTCAGGAAAGTAAAATCTTTCATGCTTCACTAGGGTGTGTTTCTCACTGTGAAGTGTGACAGCCAAGAGAGAGACCAATTATATTGGGCTCTGACTACGCGGTATGTAGAATTGAAGCAGGTCAAAGTCCATTATGGCTTGTTGTGGAATGTGAACAAGCTGGGCAAAGTGAAGGGGAAGTATCAGTTCAAGTTTAGGATTTGTGTTTAATTCATTTTGATAAATTCTATTTTTATTTGGGAAGGTTAGGATTTGCTGTGATTTTATTTTAATTATGTTGTGGGTTTGTGGATGGGTCTGTGGTGTGTGCGGTTCTGGAAGGGAAGAGCCTGCGTTTAGAGGCATTAACATCAAATACACTTGAACTTAATTTTTCAGTGTTGCTGATTTATGATACACTATTCTGTTGTTATACTGTATGATTTATGAACCACTGTCCCCTATTTTACACCTTATGAAGACTCGTCTTGATTTACTTCCTGACTTAATTTATGTGAGAAATTACATTCCTACATTTAGCATAAGACATAGACAGAAGCATATAGTTTCGGTGGCCTGACACTGAAAGTTGAGATATGACACACTGATAATTAAACAAGTGGCATGTTGCGTAAGTAACACGCCCTGTCTGGATTAACAGTTCTAATGCCCAGACTGGGAAGTTAATAAAACATTTTTTTTATATTTTTATTTCAAACTGGACAGTTGAACATGTGTGAATGTAAATTATTGTCAAATTGGATTTCATACTCCGTATTAGTTTTAGTATGTTTTTAAATTTGTATCCACCAGAATGTGAGACTTTATTGCCTTTATGAATGCTAATCTAATGTAACCTAATGTAACCTAATGTAAACACAGTTTCAGTTTAGAATAGGCCAAAGTAGTTTCTAGAATTGGGTTGATCTGATTTCACTTTCATTTCAAACAAACAAGAAAATAAATTCTTAAAAGAATTTCTTTTGTCAGTGCTGTTGAATATGTGAACCGATGTCGGTGTATGATTACAATTCCATTAAACTAAATTGACCATTGTTGTGTGTGTAGACGTGAATGTGCATGTGTGGTGGTGGGCGGTATATTTTGGCCTTTTAAACATGTCCCTTTAATAGTCGTCTCTTTCATGCATGGAGAGAGGGAGCAGGAGGGATATATTATACTTGAGCTTTATGAATAGGCCTGGGTTTTTTCTCACACTAGTAGATAGTGCTTCTTCTGAGAGAGGGACGGCCCTCAACAATGGCTCATTGTACTGCACACCAGCAGCAGGTTTCAGACCTCTGTACATTGCCATAGTAAAGCTGTGTTATTTCTTTTAGAACATCCCCATAACTACCCCATAACTCACAGTGTCTCTCAGCAATTTTGTTCTTCTCTGAAAATGTACACCTATTGTCTCATCTCAGTTTTCTATTCTTATTCACTCCCTCAGTTTTTTCATGAATAATTATTTTATGATAATACATTTAAGATATATTTTCAGTTTCAGTTAACTAACTAAAAATGTTTTATTAAACTAAATGCCTATAATTCAAAGTTGTTTAAAATGAAGTGTAAAACTTGAGTCCCATCATAGTCCCATCCTGTCTGCAACAGCTCCAGTGAATGGGCAGTTTAACATGGAAAGTGTGGAAAAGGGAAACAAAACAGGAAAAGCGAGGAGGATGTATGTTACTGCATGGAAATGGAAGCTATTTGGGGCAATTATGTGGCCCCTCAAGGAGAATATATGAAGTTTGTTTCTGTTGTCTGTCAGATGAAAATCTCTAGGCAGGCAGTTTTCGTACAAACAAATGTACAAGCCAATTGAAATGCTGGGAGGGACCTAGTGGCTAATCCTCCACTCATGTGACTCTACTCAATCATTAACCTAAAGAGGCCCCTCCTTCAACAACGCTGCTCCTCCCCCTCCTTCCACTATTCGCTGTGCTGTCCAGGGGGAGGGGGAGGGAGATTCGGTTTCAGACTGCTGGGAGGCGCCTGGGCTTGGCATTCCTGTCGAGGCAGTGAGAGGACAGGCAAAACAAGTGGGAGAGTTACAGCTAGTATGCCTGACAGGTGGAGTGTCCCACAACGCACTGAAATGGAAATCAAGGGCTTCAGGAGAGGAAATAAGGAGCCACATTGAAGAAGCCCTGCCAGACCAGGGGAACAGATTCAGACATCATGAAGGGCCAGGTGGTGTATGCCCCCCCAGCCACGTTTGGACCGGTGGACTGGAACTACGGTACAGACGCTCTATTGAGGAGGGGGAAGAGCGTGGAGGAGCTGGGCGATGCCGGCTGGGCCAGGGAGAGCGAGAGGATGGCCCGTCTGCAACAGCTCCAGCACTTACACCAGCTCCAGCAGCAGCAGCAGCAGTTAGCTTATCCCGGGTTCATGCTGGTTCCAGGGCAACCGCAAGGACCAGTGACGTATGTGGGTCCTGGAGACCCGGTAGCACCTCCAGGCTGCGCTATGCCGATTCACGGAGGCCTGGTGCCCATGGCGGCTCTAGGTGGGGCTGCACCTTCCCCTCTGCAAGCGCCTGCTCCATGGCCAGGTGAGTGGGAGAACCAAGTGGCCTGCCCGCAGCTCAGCCCTTTAAACCAGAACCTCTATTTCCACCCTGGCTCAGAAGATGGGCACTTAGAACTAAGAATATCTGAATGGAAAGGAAAGCACTGTTTCTACCAAGGTCCAGAAGAGTGCAACCGGGAGCCGCAACAGACGACTGGTGACCCCAAAGGTCACGAAAGGTACGAGCAGTCAGACAGGGAAATGTATAACAGAAACGACCAGCATTATTCCACTAGAGAAAGGGACTATGACTCTGATCATTACGCTAATAAGAGTCATAAAGACACAGAACGATATGATTACAAGGACAGATACAACCACAGGGACTATGACAGGACATTAACTAAGTATCATGATCGCAAAGAAGAGCAACATTACCGCAGCAGAGAAATGGGAAAACACAACCTCGGAGAACAAGACAGAGGATATAAAGACACCTACAATCCTAAAGATAAAGAGCTGTATTCACGCAGAGAGGATTGCAAGGAGCACAGTGACAGAGACCCATACTATAGGGACAAGGATTATTATGAACGTAAAGATCATCATTTCAGAGAAAGGGACCGCTGCCAGCAGAGAGAGGAGGACAAGTACTTTGATGGTGAGCGGAACAGTAAGGACCATTATTATGATCGCAACAGATATGACCGTAGAGATAACCTCTGTAAAGACAGAGATACCTATGACTGCAAGGCTGAGGAAGACCGCACAGGAAGGCACCAGCGTGACCTTGAACAGGATGCTGACTACAACTACAAGGACCAAGACGGCTATAACAGACATAAGCACTTTGAGCATAGAAAAGATGAACCGTATGAGCAGAAATGGAGGGATTACTGCAAGGACACGGAGCATTACGAGCCGAGGGCCTTAGACCACTATGAGCCCAAGTCAAAACATTTTTACAGCCTTAATAGGAATGGCTACTACGACCGCTATGAGAGTAGAGAACCAGAATCGGCCAGATACAGATTCCAGAACATACGATCCACATCCGCAGATTCCCGATATGAGGAATACCCGGTCAAAGGTAGCAAGACCCACTGTGAGGAATGGGTCGAGGAACAGAATCAGAAACTGAAGCTCAGTCAATTGCGCTCATACGAGGAGCCCGTCATGTGCAGACACAATGAGGACCAGGAAAAGGGATACGAGTCGTGTTCCGGGGGCGCGGGACCAAGACGGGGTCACAAGCCCGTATATGTGGGCTCACTAGATCGCAACAGCTTCTACAGGAAGACTGCACCGAGCTCTCTGCGAAAGTTTGCCACCAACAGAAAGAAAAACCCAGGTAAATGATTAGATATGAAGGCGATATAACAGATTGACATGAAGTCTGGTATTTGTCCACTCTCCTTGGCTTTGGCCTGGCCTGTCCAGTGTTTACACAAAAACGGAATCTGTTATTTGGTTTGAAATCTTTCTGGGGAGAACACAATACAAGCCCATTTTTACATAGCATGTCTTCTTTAACTAAACTCTCGTGTCCATGTATTCCAAATCCCACTGGATGACAGACAATAGAATGAAACCATAGCATTGATTGATGCACAAGTGACCTCTACCAGTCCCCTAGTTGCCTCCAGTCAATGTAAGGAGGCACAAAATGCTGAGTAGCCAGGCGCCCACTATCTAGGAATGCGTATGTGTGTACAGTAGCTCTTGCCTGCGTGTGTCAGTGCCTTTTTTTTAGTGTCCATACTTGCAAGCAGGTGAGGTATTTGTAGGCAAAGGAACCTGCCTAGCCGGTTTGGTCGGTTTTGGGTTTTTGTTGTCTGCATGTCATCCTCCCTGCCTCTCCTCCTCGTCTCACTTCAACACTACATAGCTAGGGCTGTTAACAAACAGCTGTAACTCAACTAGTCTGTTAAGAGCCTACAAAACAACTGAAAAGGTCACCCATTCAGTGATTGTGTTGAGACCAAGTGTTGAGTTGGACTGCTGTCTGGATTTCTTGGACAGAGAAGGAAAGCAAATAGCCAAGTGACACTGTTGCAAACCACCAAGCCCTTGTTGGAGTTCCTGCCGTCACTTGTTATTGGAGTGTGTCCAACACTACCAACGTGTTGTTCCCTGTCTTGGGCTGTGGCTGTAGACCGTGCGTTTGGCAGGTGGATAAAAGAGAAACATGGAGTTTGGCACTGCAAGTCGTGTTTGTGTGCATGGCTAATGCGCGCGCACGTGCGTGCATGTGTGGTCCATGAGGACATATCGGTGTCCAAGCCAGGAACTCATTGTGTCTGAGAAGAAGCAGGTGGCGCCCCTTAACCCCTCCCCCCCCCCCGACATCGCTACCCCGACAACCCCCCACCCCCTCCCCCCCCATAATCGCTGCTGCCGTGCACACACACTGCCCACAGCAGCCCCCACTTCACAGCCATTTGGGGAGACCAAGTATTAATCCCTAACGTCAGCAGGGGGAGCTGGGCTGTCTGGTGTCAGGCTGTGGCCAGCACCACTCTGACTCCTTTACCGTCAGACTATAAGACTGATACTGTCTCTGTGTGTGTTATAGTGTAGAGAGACTCTCGGGGGTGGTGGGGGGGCTTATTTGTCGGATGACGCCATTTTTAAAATGCACACACACTCACTTCCACAGTGTCTTGTCATCCTTTAATCTTGTTAAAGCATTTCAGCTAGGTCAGGAGTTTGCAGCAAACAATACATCCGTTTGCCAGGCTAAAAACATTGGCTATTCCACCGCAGCGTTTATTGAGTTCTTAACTAATTCAATGAGGCAGAGGTGACCGTAAAGGGCTTTTGCAGTAGACCTTCCCCATCTAACACAAGGACAATTGTTCCTTGTAATTCAATCGTAGAGCCCTCCTTGCGGCTGATATGATCTTGTAGAACCTAATAAACAAATCATCAGCACTTCTGTCGGCATTGTCACAATATCTGAACTTCTGTAGGTGTGCTAGGTCACGCTAATGTAGTTATGTGTGCTTCATCAGCCGAGTATTGCATCGACAAAGAACATAATGTTGTTTCTTTGTAATCCTTAGAGTTGTTGCCACTGGTGGCTAAGCAGGAATGAAGTGGGGAGGGCTAGGCATGGGGTTTAGATATTAAAATCTTGGGGCCTCTGCCTCTTGTGGCCAAGGAAAAAGTCACGGGTGGTAGAGGATTTAGCCTGCCCGTCAAATGTAGGTCACCGACTCCCGGACAATAAATGTTGACATCACACTGCTAGGTATACTCCGACATGTTAGTAGATGCCCCTCTATGATTCACTTTTATTCCATGCAATTCTCAGTATTGCTTTGTAGTGCAGAGTATGTGCAAATAGTAGCACAGTAGTATTAACTATTACTGTTAATACTAATGCATAGATCTTTTGCTTTATATTATTATATTGACTGACATTCTTAGCGTTAAGCAGAAAACTTCCATTGCACGTAATTTCCTAAAACCAGTTTTTTTTTTTATTATATAGGGGAGAATGCTTCAAACCCTGCTAGAGTTACTGTTCTTTTAAGGAGCTATAGTAAGAGGTACAGTACACCATAGTTTTTGTCCCGAGCAGAAAGATTGGGCTGATATTGGATATAAAATTATAGCACAGCAGGGCTTTGGGGCTTTGGACTTTTCCATAATATGGTACATTTTAGTCAACTTCCATGCCAGTGTACAATTCGGTTTGGTACAAGCTGTTCTTCCTCAGATACCTGGAAGTGTGAAAAGGAAACAATTACTTAGCTTATGTTTAACAAATCACACGAGAAGATATTGGTATTGTTATATCAGTGTAAGCAATGTTTTTTACTGTATACTGCTACAGTACATTTCTTATTGCAGATTTGGTTATTTTGTTTTTCATTTTACACATTTCACACGAATACTTCAGAATATTGATGATTGTGCGCTTATGTCCAGTCATACGTCATACTTTAATTATTTTAAAGTACAGAGCTTCAGTCCCGTCAGAGATCTCTCTCTCTGAGGAAATTATCAATCACAAGTTACAGTATCAAAAAATACAATAGTTATTTCCACAAACAAGGTTTTGACATTTATTCATTATTCATATTCATGAGGTTCCAGTGGGTTTTTTTTCAGTAATTGTGAAATAGACCCATTGTTCCCAGTTTTGCCCAAAACCTGAAGAAAGTCCTGCTTTGCTTGAATAGGCTCCTTCAGGTTCTCCATGTATGCAAATCTGGTGGTCTCTTAAATGAATCAAACACTCCTCATGATGAAATGAGAAGAAATAGTGTGTCTTTGAATTGTGGTGAATGTGGTCCATTTTGGCATTCCATCACCTAATATATGTGTTCTACTTATTCAGTTTATAAATGAGATAGCAGCAATGACCACTGTATAACAATGGAAACAAACACCGCTTGGGGTGATGATTAGTAGATAGGTATGGAGATAATTGCATTTGACATAACTTGTGTCAGTAGATTGTCAATATCCTTTTCATACAGTGACACTTGGCTTGTGTTTAAATGATGCTTGGCAACATCACATACTGTGTTGTCTAGTCTGCAGCAGGAATTTGACCCATATGGGGAGAATGGGGTGGGGGGGAGAGGGCATCCCATTAAAGGAGCATCATTTCAAAATTAAGTTTTATCATAGTTGAACGTTTGTAGAAAACTCTAGCCTATTTAGTCCATTAAAATGCCTTTTTCGAAAGAAAGGAACTTTTTCTTCCATCATTTAGTTTTTTAACCGATAGATTCTTCTGTAGTTGTGGTTGCAGCTGAACAGCAATATAAACACCTATATATAAACATACTGTCCTATGTGCTTATTTCCCACAAGCCATTGTTGCCATTCCAAAACTCAGCTTAATAATGAGGAGGGCTATTCATGTTGCCAGGGCAACTGGGAATCCTTGTGTGAACTATAGAGCAGAACACCATGGACGTATACTAAGAACAGAGCACACACAGTATTGGTTGTGTGTGACCTTGGACCTTGTATTCGAGTGCAAGATGGTGATCTTCTATGGCTAATATATTCTGATGATGATTGCAATAATTTAGAAGGAGTTTACCACAGCGTGGCATTCTACAACAAGACTGTCGGTGAGAGAGCTATTGAAGTAGCACGTTTGTCACTATACAATGGCCCTTTGTTAGCTGCCAAGTAACTGCTACAAATCAATCCAACATAAATTAGGGAGTTAAATGAGCAAAATGTAAATGATAGTTAAATAACCCAGCATCATACTGTTTTATGATACAAACAGCAGATTTACTGGGACTTTTAGAGTAGATATGGGAATTACCTGTCAGTGATTTTTATAGCTGCTCACTGGAAGCAGGAAGAACAGAATCCAGCTCCAGTTTAGTGTCTGCCATGAAGCTTGTCCATTCTGGCGTGTGTAATCATTATGGTTCCCATCCATTCTCATGGTAATTGCTTCTGTGGAATGGAGGTTACACTGCGTGCCCAGCAGACAGAGCCCTCTACAAGGCGAATGAGATGACCTTCAATTTGACAATGGAATATTGCAGAATGCCTGGTCTAATGTGAACCATGTGGGGTGAGGGGGCATGGCGTTTTATAGAAAGGTGCTACAGTAGCAGGTGGGTGAATCCACTCGGCCAAACTTACGTGTGCTTTGCTTTTTCACTGTGTCTCTGCAGACCAGGCACTGAAAATGCCATGACTTAACCTGATACAGTGTAGTGCAGTGTTGTGTGGTTTACATTTGAAGAGTTGCAGCTGGTGTCTCTTTTTAAATAGAGGCAGAAAACGGATGTACATTCAAAATTGTTTGTCTTAAAAACATAACCTTTTTGATGTGGTGCCAACCATTTCAATGTGTAATGATGTATTCTCTAGTTAATGTCACCTGTTGGTTATGTTGCATATGTTAACACGCAGTCCATAAACGTGTAGCTCAAGCACCACTGAGCTGTACTTTGTCATTGGAGACTAATCATTTTCTCCAAATTGTATTTTTCTTTTTTCTATTTCCAGTTGTGGCTTATTGTTTTTGAAAATGTATTTAAGTAAACATAGATGTCTTTTAGTAGATGTTGCTAAGCAATAAATGGAAAAGGGGGGTGGGTGGGTGGGGTGGGGGGTCCTAAGCCTTTGGTTATAGCCTAATAAGCTATTGATTTATGCCTAGAATTAAACATCTTTAGTTTGAATTCAACCTGAATCGATTAATCAACCAATGGTCAACAACAATTAGATGTATACAGTACAGTATGACCAGGATGCTTTGGAGTAATATATGACAGCAAGGCTGTGTGGAATTATCCTACTGTAAGTAGGCTGTTTTGTAGCAGGTGGGTAGGGCAAAGTCTAAAACATTGACATGCTTCAGTGAGGTCACTGACAGATAACGTTGTCACAAGGGTGTTTCCTGGAGCATTGTGTGGCTGAGTAATCAACAATAAACCAGCACCACTGTAGGTTCCACCTGCTACTGTTGTTGTAATAAGAGACCCTCTCAGCTGCCGTGTGTGTGTGAGTGAGTAAATATATGTAAAGGGTTTGTGTGTTTAATGGAATAAACCTTTTATATATTTTATTTAGTAAGGCAAGGTTGTACAAGAACGGAAAACAGTACGGCACTTCTTCAGCCAGACCGGCTGAGTAAACATTGACATACAGTTAATAACCAGCTTATACAGTATGTCGATTAAGTAACACACAGCAAACACAGCATGTTTTGTGTCCATACGCTTCATTAACATCTCAATTATGCCATTGACGAAGCCAGTGGAATCCCAGGAAAGTGGGTCGAAATCTGGTCCTAGGTTTGCACAGGCTTGTTATGTTGGAATATACTACTGTAGCTGTGCATGTATCAACAAGTGAAGTGGGGCGTGTAATGTGTGTGTGTGTTTTTTTTTTGTGTAAATCAAACGTGGGAATGAGGGAATCCAATTAAACACTCAAGGCTATTGTTTCCTATCCCGTTGTCATATTTTTCTTATCACTTTCACATATTCAGTGTGTGAGAGAGAGGGAGACTGGATGTGTGTGTTTAAATGAAAGATTACAGAAAGAGGCAGTTTTCCTGTGGGGTAGACGTCCAGTGTCATCAGTTGAAGGTTCAGTGTGGACAGAGCAAATGTGTGACAGTGTTGTGGTGCAGGTTATGAGGACAGCTTATATATATACACATACACACACACACAAACTGTGGTGAGGTAAGGGTGTTAGTTGGACAGGTGGCTAGCAGGAGGATCAGACCCCACACATTAGCTTGCTTTTCTATCATACTGTATAGTTCTTAAAGCCTTACACACTCTGAAAAACTATAGCAGTCTGAGACTGTGCGTGCGCTTTTCTTTTTAAATGAGGGTACACATGGTTGCCTTCATTAGCCACTGCTACTGTAGCATCTGTCATGACTAGGTCACGATGTTTACTGGTACACACTGAAGGTATTTAGCAGTATTATTTCTATGCAGGTGAGCTGCTGTGGGCCTGCCTTGATGTATTTCCCTAAAGAATCACACTACTATTAAAAGATATAGTCAGAGCAATGGTGTTGCTAATGTATATTTTGCTATAGTCCTTGATATGGTCATAGTAATTTCCATGCTAATATGATTAGCACACACACACACACACACACACACACACACACACACACACACACACACAGCAGACTTCTCTCTGTCACTGTCTTTCTGCCTGTGCTACTGTCTCTGCCAGCCTCCTCCCCTCTGTGTCTGCCCAGTCCCTGAGAGCCTGTATGTATAGGTGCTGTCATAGCCTATTATTCTGCGGACAAAAGGCCCAAGTCCACTCCACATTTGGACCCATTGATAGAAACCACCGGTGCATGAACCAGGCTCTCCCTCGCATCCCAAGCATCCTAGAGACCACCGGGCTGATACAAGCGATAGTGGAGACATAGATCAAAGACCAGGCAGATGAGATGGAGGAAGGAGAGAGGGAGGCTGGTTTGGGGCGGGTTGACAGGAGTGGCACATTGTAACAGGTCTAAAAAGAGCCCAAGTAGGGAAGGAATGAAATTGAATGGGGAAATAAATAAAAAAAAGTATTCAAATTGTCTCTTTAGTTATCTCTTAATAGAAATATGTTCTCCAAATTGTTCTCTTGTAAATATAGCCTACACCAAGTGTTTTTTTTTATGTTATGTTTGCCTGTGATGCATTCGGTTAATCAGCGAGCAGTGAGTAAGGGAGATTATTGGAGCTCATTCTGTCATTGCCTGCTGTTACAGAAATGACCCTCCTGTTGTCCCAACCCAAATCCCTGGATGCCACCCAAGTCTCGGACACAGTCCCCACTGCTGCCCCCACAGAGGACCCTGAGCTGAGGATGCAGGAGAAGAGGTTAAAGGTCATTGAGGAGCTGCTGCAGACTGAGAAGGATTACATCAAAGACCTGCAGATGTGTGTGAAGGAGATAGTCCAACCATTGCAGCGTAAACAGGTGAGGATCCGGAACTGATTGTGGGAGACATATTTATTAAACCTTCATTTAACACAGAAAAGCGCTTGAGATTAATCATCTTTCTCAAGAGAAATTATATAGTTATAAAGCAATGTGCAGATGTGTGTTGTGTATGTAAACTGACACAAATATGGATAAGGAGGTACAGTACTGGATTCACGTTCAACTATTCTGAGACACTTGTACTATACCATGTATGCCATTGAAAAGACGGCATTACCTACAGTAGATTCAAACAGTAGTTTAGCTCATTGCTTAGTTCCTAATTCCCAAGTATAGCTAATGATATGGGAAGACTGCATAACCACATTAGACAAAGTGGATGAGTTGAACCTAAAACATCACTACAACACAAAATGCACCTAAAAAGCAATCTACTAGCAGCAAGTGGCTGAAGGGCATGTCATGTCGGTGCACAGTAAAGATGCTTCAGTCTGTCACCCCTATAGGTGCAGAATGTTGACTTTGATGGTCTCTTTGGCAACATCGGCTCTGTGATTGACCTGTCCCAGCGACTGTTCCAGACACTGCAGGACACAGACTCCATTGGTAGGTCATTTTGTTCCATTGCAATAGTAGAGCTAGAGAGATGTATTAATGTTTGTTTTATTAATTTACTTACTAATGAGTAATACATTGTCTGTTGTTTTTGTTCTCCTGCCAGGTAAGGTATTTGTGGACTTCAAATCAGAGCTGGAGGAGGTGTACAAGATCTACTGTCAGAACCACGATGATGCCATTTCCCTCCTGGAGATGTATGAGAAAGATGAAAACATCCAGCGACACGTTTTAGAGTGCTTGGAGAAACTCAGGTGAATAGCAACGGATCAATGCAGGCCTGGATAATAACAGATATATGCTAGTTGTTTTTTACAATAGAGCCTTGCACTGTTGGCGTGTGTGTGTGAGACACAAAAAATGTGCATGCTGTTTGATTAGAGGCATTGTATGGTGTGTGTTATGTGTAATAATATGAAACGCCCACCAGAGTGGAATCTAAAACAAATTCACATGTTCATGGGAATAATACTGTAAACTGTGAAAATATTGTAAATGTATTGTTACAAAGTGTTTATGCATAGTTTTGTTATGTTTTTCATTAAGTTGTAAGTTAACCTAGTATTGATATTAAAGAGAACAAGGAATACAGTCAGTGATATGAGACATTGTACTCTACTGTACACAGAAGGCTCTTTTTTGGTCTTGTTTGTTTGTGGACTGAGCCGCATAAGTCTGGAAATGTTCTGGGAGAAAATGGAACATCAGATGCCAACCTAAACTGTCAGTTACAGATATACATTGATTGGACCATAACATGAATTACATTCTGTAGTGAGAGAGAGAGAACAAGAGAGAGAACTCCATAGTTATCTATGGAATATAGTAATGTTGAGCAGTCGAAGAATGTGCCCTACCTGGTTTCTCACATCTGTTCACCATTGCTGAAATGTGACTCAGCTGCTCGAGCTAACACTAACTAGGCATTTTCTCTGTATAGAATACAATACTCCTCCGCCTTTTGTTTAAAAGTAAACACCCCGGCCCATTGATGAGCATGAAACCTTGAAGACAAAATGGCTCCGGTTTCAAGAACAAAATGTCATATTTCAGAATGAAAGCTTAATGTTTAGTGATAGGTCATCAATACATTGTCAACAATAAATTATGTATTTGGTATGTAGACATTCTATTAGCTGTGTAGGCATACACACTGGGACATGTGACTCACTGCCCTTTCAATCTATCGTGAGTTGTAGTTGGTTTCCTTGACAGAACAGGTCCTACTGCTATGGCCCCTGATAGTCAGAGAATTGTGCTTGTTGCCATGGAGTGTTTCATTAAGTTAATAGCGATCTGGTGGAATTCCCTTTTGAATTGATTTGAACTCCAAAACATTTACGTTTTCCTAATTTAAAGGAATTTGCATTTATTTATGAAGTTCTCTTAGATCATTGTTTTTATTGTGGTTAAGAGATACAAGGTCTGATGTAGTGCAGCAATAACAGACACCTTCAATGTAAACACACCTTTAATGAAGGATGTCGTCAGGTCACGGGTTTGTAACTCCTGTGTCTTGTTATCTTTTCTCTCCCTGTCTCCCTGTCTTCCCCTACACAGGGCCATATATCGAGAGTGGTAAGTGTGCTTTTCCGAGCGCTGTCGTGACTTCATGCATGTTAAGGGCCCAATAATTCCCTGGAAATGGCTTGTGAGCATGTGTTTGTGTTTAATTCTTTTAGCAACTTGCTATGCAATGCCATTTCAATGTCCACTTGACTGATAATTGGTCCCGACCTCTATCATGTCTGTGTTTGCATGTGTGTTTGCTTTGACTATTTTTGTGAAGAACTACAGTATTATTCAAACCATATTATTGTTGTTTGGACCCAGTGCTTTTTCTCTGGAACAACAAAAAAAAAATCTTTGTTGAAACCATGAAAATGTTTATATAATGCAATCTAGTGGACTACCGTATAGCTACGCCATGCATGCATGAAGATAATTTGGGGTCTCAAGACAATACTCCCTGAACAGTAATTATTTGCATTTGTATCCACTAGGTTTCATTAAAACTAAGCAAATCAAACGTTTTCCCTATTGTATCCAATATACTGTTTCTCTCTGGCGTCATTAGAGTACAGTATGTGTTCTCTAATGGCAGCAAATCACAGGGTCATACGATCATGCATAGCCACGCTACAGTAGCAACACGTTTCTTGTTGACCCTCTTGATTCCATGTTTGATAAAAAGCCAGACTGTGACGCTAGTCGATAAGGCAATGTCCTGGCCACTTGTGCCAAACCATGCATGAGAATGTCCCTCTGAAGCTGGCAGCGCGTGGGAGAGAGACATGTTGAGTGACGGTGGTGTGAGACATCGCGTACCAACATGAATCAGTGGGTGTGGTTACATTTTTAGCATTGTGTTTATTTTATGATTTCCTACTGTATATCCTGTGCTTGTGCCGCTTGTGCCCTGTGTCTCTCTATCAACCCACACGTAGCTTCCCCCGCCTCTAAACAATGTCTCCCCTCTGTCCTCCCGCTGTATATTTCCAGGGGAAAGACCAATTACATCAACCTGGGCTCCTTCCTGATCAAGCCTGTGCAGAGGGTGATGCGATACCCACTGTTGCTGACAGAGCTCCTGGGGGCCACGCCCGAGGGCCACCACGACAGGCCCACACTGGTGCGGGCTGTCCAGGCCGTCAAGGAGATCAACGGCAACATCAACGAATACAAGCGCAGGAAAGACCTCGGTATGGCTTCCAATTACACCGTGCCATAAATGTTTTTGCCAAACTAAGTGAACTATTGTTCGTACAGTATGGGTTACCTGATAATGGGCCAACATTTGTAGTATTCTCATTAAATCCCATTTAATCAATTTTTTTAGAGCAGTGTTCCCCAACCCTGGTGCCGGAGGCCCACTGCCCTGCATGTTTTAGAGCTCTCCACTGCTCTCCATGTTTTAGAACACACTTGATTCACATGAATGGGTCGTTATCAGGCTTCTGCAGAGATTTTGGCCCCCTGTGCGATTGAGTTTGACACCCCTGCTTTAGAGGAACTTCAGTGGGCTAGTGAAAATGACACAAATGAACCACATTGCAGTTTGTGACTCAAGATCTCCCTCTGCTGTCCACAGTGGTAAAGTACAGGAAAGGCGATGAGGAAACGCTGATTGACAAGATCTCCAAGCTGAGCATGCACTCCATTATCAAAAAGTCCAACCGAGTTAGCAGCCACCTCAAGCACCTCACAGGAATATCGCCCCAGGTACACTGATGCTTCTCGACAGTTCTCTAGACCAAACTGAACTATACATGATGTTTGTAGGAACTGCATAAAGGGAAACCTAACTCAAAATCGGTTAACCATCTCCACCTGCATTTCCCCAGATAAAAGATGAGGTCTTTGATGAGGCCGAAAAGAGGTTCCGACTGCAAGAGCGACTCATCAAGTCTTTCATCAGGGACATTTCCTTGTACTTGCAACATATTCGGGTAGGCACACTCAAAGCATTACCATCCCCCCCTTTACACAAGCACTCTGTTGTTACAGTATGTTGTCACCACCCCCCCTCCAAACCTATAGGAGTCTGCGTCTGTGAAGGTGTTGGCGGCCATCAGTTTCTGCGACGTCTACGCCGAGCGGAGCTCCCAGGACCCTGAGAGCCTCCAGAGAGCCCACCGCTGCATCAGTGACAAGCAGTTCACACAGTTTGTGAGTCCTCCTCCATTTCTCTAACGTTATCCAGAAAATAGATCTATTTTATTTATGTGGACGATTGTAAGCTAATGCACTTTTCGGGAAATGTAGCAAATATCTACTAGCGAACATCCACTAGCTGTCTGTTCTGTGTGCGTGCAGAAAAAACCCAACTTTGGCCTTCAATGAAGAAAGCAGTCTGCCTATTTCATTCAGTGTTAATTCTTATTCACTGTGGACTCTCTCCCCACACCTCCCCCCTGACCACCTCCTCCCACCCCGAGCAGAAGGAGCGCACGGAGTCCTTGGTCCTCCGCCCGCTAAACCAGCTCCTGCTGATGTTCGCCGGGCCCCAGAAGCTCATCCAGAAGCGCTTCGACAAGCTGCTGGACTACGACAACTGCAAGGAGCGCGCCGAGCGCCTGAAGGACCGGCGCGTGCAGGACGAGCTGCAGGCGGCACGCAACAACTACGAGGCGCTCAACGCCCAGCTGCTGGACGAGCTGCCCAAGTTCCACGCGGCGGCGGAGGACCTGTTCACCGGCTGCGTGCGGGCCTTCGCCCAGGCCCAGAAGGACTTCATGAAGCTGACCCTGGGCGAGCTACAGCCCCTGCTGAAAGTGGGTGAAGGCACTGTGTGGGGGTAGATGCATTCTGACCCATGGTGAAACACTACTGTAATAACATCACGAACACTGCACCTTAATACAGTAGAGATATAGTGTTGGATGATCATTGCTGTTTTGTATTGAGAATTGTATTCAAAACAAAATAGATACAGTAATTATCTACAAAATACTGTAATTAAAGGTTATTTCATGACCCCTCTGTGAAAGCATCTTGCGACCCCTCGGGAGGGTCACGACCCACCTCTTGAGAAACGCTGATGTCGTGTTTGTGACTAAGCAAAACTGTAACTGACGCATCTAACTCCACTTCAGTCCGCCTCGCCATTCACTGTGTGCCTTCTTATCATCCTCCGCTGACGTTCTCCTGCCAGTTATCTGACATCTGTGGCACCGAGGGCAACCTGGTGTCTCTGTTCCAAGAGGAGTACGGCCGGGTCCTCCAGCTCCTCCAGAGGTTCAGCTTTTGTCCGGAGAACCTGCCTCCCACCGCCATCGCACGCAAGACCTTCGATAAGAAGACTGTGGAGAAGCAGACCTCCAAGAAGCCAGTACCTGTGAGTCTCATCCCCTTCAGCATGAACACCCCGCCGCCATTGACTCCTGTGTTAAGCGCTTGCGGTGTGTGTTGCAGCCCAACCACGTCCTGCAGACCGAGGAGCAGCGGGCCGCGTTGCTATTGCGCTACGGCCCCGAGAAACTCTTCCAGGCGGAGAGGAACTTCAATGCAGCCCAAGACCTGGACGTGTCGGTCCTGGAGGGGGACATCGTCGGTGTCATTAAGCAGCAGGACCCCATGGGGAGCAACAACCGCTGGCTAATCGACAACGGAGGTAACCAGTTAGCATTGGGAGACTATACAATAGCAGTGGAAGTTATGCTAACGTTATGTTCTGTACCATTTAGTCCTCTATGAAAGGTTGAGGGTGGAGCTAGGCATTCATGGTGCTTGATTCTGATGTTTCTTGTTGCAGCCACCAAGGGTTTTGTGTACAGCTCTTTTCTCAAACCCTACAACCCGCGCCGGAGCCAATCGGACGTGTCCATTGAAAGCCAGTCGTCCAACGAGTCGGGCTACGGTGGCTCCTCCCCCGTTTTCTCCCGCCAAAACAGCAGCAGCACCCTGACCTTCAACATGGAAACGGCGGCCATCAGCTTTTCCACAATGGAGCCCCAAAGCAGCCCTTCTCTGGACTCCTCCTCCACCTCCTCCTCCTCCCGCAGGAGTCATCGCAAGGAGGCGGCTAACCCCGCCTCCATTGCCCAGAGTCACCCAGTAAACTCCTCCCCCAGAAACCCCATTAGTCACAGGGAGCTATCTGAACCCTTGTACCGACATTCATCCACTCATAGGGACACAGAACCCTCCAACAGGTATTCATCCACTCGCAGAGACACAGAGCCCTCCACCAAATATTCATCCACTCACAGGGACACAGAGCCCTCCACCAAGTATTCATCCACTCACAGGGACACAGAGCCCTCCACCAAATATTCATCCACTCACAGGGACACAGAGCCCTCCACCAAGTATTCATCCACTCACAGGGACACAGAGCCCTCCACCAGACATTCATCCACTCACAGGGACACAGAGCCCTCCACCAGA
>JAODUG010000011.1:472518-484824 GCA_027564795.1 Aphredoderus sayanus
TCACAGGGACACAGAGCCCTCCACCAGACATTCATCCACTCACAGGGACACAGAGCCCTCCACCAGACATTCATCCAGCCAAAGGGACACAGAGCCCTCCACCAGACATTCATCCAGCCAAAGGGACACAGAGCCCTCCACCAGACCTTCATCCAGCCAAAGGATGGACTCGTTCGACGTGAGCCGTGGCCACCCTGCCAGCCATATGGAGATCCTAGACATCTCGGAGACAGACTCTCGTTCTTCACCCAGGAAAAATGGCGCACAGAAGAACAGACAACCGGACGACGCACTGCCTCCTCACCAGTGGCGCAATGGAAGCAGCGGTGGCCAGAGGAGGTCTCCTTACTCCCGGGACGAGTTCATTGAACCGGAGCCGGAGATTGATGTAGACGGACATCAGGTAGGATTCATTTAGACTGTCACACAGAATGCATATGTTCAGTGAAAGCTGAAAAAGAGAGATTGTGAATAAGTTTTCTTTTCTTTTCAGATTTACTACGCTCTCTACTCCTTCAGCGCCAGGTGTGCTAATGAACTGAGCATCTCGGCCAACCAGCGCGTCCGAATTCTGGAGTTCCAGGACATGAACGGCAACACCGATTGGTGGCTGGGAGAGGCGGGCGGTCGCCGAGGTTACGTCCCCTCCAACTACATCCGCAAATCCGAGTACACATGAAGGTGGGGTCGGTAGGCCTCTGTGGCCTCTGTAAACAGAACCTCTCTTTGACTTTTGGGAGTGTCGGCACTGTGGGAACTGTTTGGACACAATATAGTATATAAGAGAAACAAGCAGCTGGATGGCTGGTCGACTTGTTTTGACTACAGTGTCATTGGAGTTTGAGTGAGAAGAGCTTCCTTTATTGGGACTTAATAGTGCTGCTCACTGCTAGTCAAATATGCCTATATTTATAGACCTATTTTATATATTTTTACTGACTGTGATGTTAACTGAATCGCTTGTATCTAGTGACGCACCTGAGAGTGTCTCCAGGATGTCGCTCTAGCCTCCACTTCTGGACAGGATTATACAGTATGTATGGGCAGAGCTATCTGAAGAGATTGCACATTGGCATTTGCCATAAGGATGTAAATGCATTTTGTTTATTGACCAAACTGGCACCGTGGATGGATGCATGCACACCAGTAGAACCTATACCCATGTGTGTCTGTGGTTTCATTACACCAGTAAATAATGGCTGCATAATGGTTTGCTGAGTTCTACCCAACAAGCATTGAGGCACTAGATTATGTGCGGTTTGAGAGTTTGGCGTTTCTGCACATCATTCATTTTGGAGTGTTGGAGAGGAGTATAAAGGCGCCCACTCTAAAGACTACTGTGTAATGTGGGCGGGGCCAAACATTTTAGCGTTCCCCTGAGTTGTAACTAACGCCGAAGATGAACAGCATAGGACATTCAATAATCGTGGTTGACAAACACCTTCATTGAGCTTTTGTAAGTAACCTAAATGCAGAATATTTATCTGCTGATTTGATGTTTTATAAACTGGAGGTGACACGGTGCACAGTAGGGACAAGGAGACTGCTCTTTCCTTGGCTTTGTGTATTTACATTATAGAATACTGTAATGCTGAGTTTTTTTTCTGCACTCCAATTGTGATCACTGTTTGAATAAAAAAAATATCTCTGACAAATTGTAATAATGTGTACATTATTATTATTACCTAAAGTTTTATCCAGTACAGGAAAACTGCAGCAAATATTTAAATTGTTAAGATGTAAACACATTGTCCTGATACTGTACATTCAACAAATCCTGGATAGTCTGAAAAATATTTTATTTATTATTGTATCAGCTAAAACAAATGGTTTATTTCAATATATACTTGAATGAGTTCATTCATATAGATTTGTTAATTATGAATTTGGCCTATTCAATTAATTTATTATATTGCAAAACTTCCAAGTTAAATCTTCGATAATGTGACCAATTTGTTTCCCATTATGTTAGAAATAATGATACGGCTTGCTTTGACAAAATACATTTTATTTTTTCAGTGCTAAAACCAGATATTTCTCGAGCCCAGCTTTGAGTTTTAAGAGGCGCCATTACAAACTCTCAAAGCTGAACCTGCCAGACAAGATTGAACAGATCATGTCACTTTTATCACTGAGTCTAGCTCAAGTACCATTTTTATATAAGCAGACCACATGACAAGGCAAAGTATTTTGTCCACATACACCTATGGCATCCGTTCATTTAAAAATGTATAAAACACAGTAATTCCAATGTTTTTTATAGCTTCAGAACCTGCTCTGATCCAGCATATTCCACTCTCATTAAGATATCAAATACTATGTGTATATAAATGCAAAACTATTAATTTCTTCTTGGATGTTCCGTCATAGAAAAACTGATTGAACTGAGCAGTAGCAAAGTTCTTTTGAAAAAGGTTTTACATTTTCAAAATATGATCAAATTAAAAAGCATGTATTTCACTCTACAGTTGCACCTTCCATCTTTTATACCAAGTCTACTTCCTAAAGACTGAAGATTTGAAACCTTAGTTCAAACAAAAACAATTTTGAACACCAGATTTAGCCGTTCCTCATACTTTACAAAAGCTCTTCTTGATCTCACATGGCGATTTACCCTCATAAACAAACCATCTGTTTTACTCGGTTTACCCCACAGTACTCATCCGTTTATACACAGTGTGGGTTATACAGACTACTACTACAACAACTCGATACCACCTGCAAGATAAAATCAAAGTTCATCATGTCACCCAGAGAGAGAGGCATTCTGGGACAGTCTGCCTACACACTACAACAACCTTAACATCTCACCTACGCCTCTTCTATCGCTGCAGCTTTACTCAACGTATTCTGGCTCTCCGGGGCAGTTGAGGATGAGGCCGAGGTTGTAGTGACGTGCTTTGAGGAGACCGCCTTCTTCTCCATGGACTTGACGGAGGTGGTGGTGGACCTCTTCTGGACGGTCTGGATGGTCTTCTTCCTCTTGACGTGAAGGACCTCCATGGCATCCATGTTGACACCTTGTTGGATCTCCTCTCTCGTCTCCACCTCTGACTGCTGCTGCTCCTCCATCATCCGCTGCTGGTGCTGGAGCTGGAGGGATGGAGCGGGACAGCACCTTTAGAGCCACACGCGACTACCTCATGGCACCCGTAGAACTGTAGACCCTAACGGGGCTAATAAGGCAGACCAACCCCATGGCCCTCACCATCATCAGCTGCTGGTACTGGGCGATGGCCTCGTCGGTGCTCACCCCCTCAGCCAGCCCCAGTTCTGCAGCCCGACGGGCCAGCTGAGCCTTGTGGGAGCCCGGGGGGGTCCAGCCCGCTCCCTTCATCCAGTTCAGGTCCGACTTGTAGTCCACCTGCAGTTACAAGCAGCGATTAGCTCTCCCTCTACAGCAATGTGAGGTGAAGATATGCAACAGTGAAGATGCTAGCTTAGAAGTAATTACCCTGCTAATAAATAGAATGTCAGCGTCTTGTATAATGATTACTCTATAATTATAAGTCCATGTAACGATAAATGTTTTAAAATGTCCACAGGGCTGCATGCACACACACACACACACACACACACACACACACACACAAAACGCTCTCTCTCACATCACTCTGGAGCTTGTAGGCCTGCTTGGCATGCTTGAGCTGGAGCTGCTGGGGGTCGCAGGTGTAGTCGTGCAGCCTCTGGCGGTAGGATAAGTCGCTGGCCTGCGCCTGGCTCTTCTTGGCCTGCAGGAACTCGGGCTGGTCGGCGTGCATTTTGAAGTGGGAGCGCTCCTCCTTGGACTGCCGCTTGTACTCCAGGTTGCTCTGGAGCTTGCTGGCCGCCAGGGAGTGCACCATCTTGGGGTCATCCGCCACGCTCAGCAGCCCCACCTGCTGGCCCTTCTCCTTCAGATGGGACTGCTTGTAGCGGAACTGGTGGAGGAACGGACGCACGCTTTACTTCAGTGCTAGTTGGTGTCGGTGGGGTTGACACATTTAACCGTCATGATGTCCTCCGGGTCAAAATGACCCAAACCACTAGCTCTTTGTGGCAGATAGAAGGCGCTAAACCTAATTCTACATCTTACACAGACATGTGATGTGCACTGCTGGCACAACAAGGTGTGTGTTTGAAACCCATGGACAACAGGAGGGTTAAAAGGCACAAAAAAAAACAAGCAAATACATAAATAAATAATAAAGAAAGAAATACACACACTACTGACAATTAAGAGAACACCAAAACCATATGTAATCAGATGGCGCCATCTGGTGGCTATTATACAATATATAATAAGGGCAGCAGAGTTAAAACATGTTTATATTACAACACACAGAGGAAGTGTTGACATTCTGTGCTAAGGATGCAAATACTCCAACATCTTTACCTAGAAACTAGTTGTTCGCAGCTATATTAATTAAAATACTTTATAGAGGAATAGCCTGTGAACAAGTATTTGTAGTCATTAACAGTTAGAATATTGTTCATGCTTATTCATCCACTCTTTGAAACTCAGAATGTTGAATGAAACAAAAATGAACTCACATCACTGGCAATTTCTCTGGACGCCTTGGCAGTTTGGAAAGGAATGGCGTCCAACCTCAGGTCGTAGCCCCCTGATATCACCTTGTCGCCAGATTCCTTGTAAACTTTCTACACATAGAGGTGGAAAACAAATGAAGATGAGGTCATCTATACATTTCACTGATATGGGAAGAGCTGTGTGTGTGTGTGGAGGCTTACATTACTAATCTGCTGGGCATTGATCTTGGCTCTAACAAAGTCTGGGTCGTCAGCGTGTAAGGTATATTTATGCATGTCGTCGTTCTGTCCAGCCTTGTACAGCCTCTGGAGTATGGAGAGAATGCACACAGTTGTTAGCAACATCATGTTGATATAACAAGGTTACTAATGAAACGTTTTTTTTTACAGTTTTTAATTAGCTTTAAATTAATTTAATTCAGTTGTGTCGCACATCATACCATTATGCAGGCTTTCTATGCATTCTATGTGTGTACAGTTTATGTAAAAAGAAAAATGCACACTACTGGGGAATACCCTAGGGTGTGGTTAGAGAAACTACTTTTTAAATCAAAACTTAGAGGTGTATCTTGCATACATTCTAGCATTTGAGCTAGCAAAGCATACTGGCCATCGATAATCTGTTGCCGTCTATAATATTATTCCTTGCTACAGTATATTTATTCCTGTTTTAACAATAACGTAATTTATTTATTTTATGTGCTGATAAATACAGTATATTGTAATAGCATGATATTGGTTTTATATACTGTACAGTACTTGTAGACCTCTACTGTATATCATAATACAAATTACTTTCGTTTAAGTGCTGGCTAATTCAGTGTTTTCTCTTAAAAAGGTGAAGGGGAAAAATGAGTTATATAAAACCAAGTGTCTTCCTGTACCAACCTCACTGCAGTGTTGGTAGCTGTTTTTGGCATGTACAAGATCTGGGGAGTCAGCCACAGAGGTGAACTTCAGACTGTCTGGCATCTGGCGGTACTTCTTCTGCATGGTGAGAACAACAACAGAGGACATGGGTTGACATACCCTGGCGATAAAGCAAACCAAAACCCTAAATCCCAGTGTTAGCGTTGTGGTAAAGCTGATCCAATTATGGGGAAATAACACATACATTTTCTTTACAGGTGGACTCCTGCATAATCTACACCGTACCCTTGAGAACTGACGTACAGAAATATGAAATTGCTGCTAAAAGATGGCTTGACTTATTGATTTGCCACTAAATAAATCATGCTGGCAATAAGAGATTTCCAGTGGGATTCATGGTCTTTATGCTATAAAATAATGTTAGTGACTGGCAGACATTAGCATTAGGTCATTTAGTACATGCTTATATGTAAAGTAACTTAAAGTACAGTGAGTACAATTACCAGTTTAAAGGAGCAGATCAGGGTTGGACATCTTTCTCAAGGATGCTTACAGAATGGCTGGACATGTTGGGCATTGAACCCACAACTCTTCAGGTGGGAGGTCGGGTTAGGGTGGTCAAATCTCTTAATGGGGGGATTGATTCCATCCCAATATTAAAGTTTAAAACCCTCAAGCAAAGCAGTCTGATGCACTTAATCTCCAGTAACTGGGCTATACTGCCACACATTCTAATGGGAGTTGTGCTTTTCTCCCAAATATCCCATGTATCAGACCTAAACATGTACTCACGTCACTGATAAGTGCTCCAGCCTTCTTAGCCGACTCCATCTGAGGAGCTCCCACACCATCCCAGGCAACACCCTTCATGAAGTTCAGGTCAGACTTGTAGAGTTTCTAGACAACAGGTGACAATTGCATCAATAATACTGTAAATTACTCTCTCTATATCTATCTATCTATCTATCTATCTATCTATCTATCTATCTATCTATATATATTCAACTATATTAAATATAATATAGTTTTAACAATAATGATAATATAATATATCATAATATAATAGGTAAGTATATTACACTATATTATGTGATTACTATAGTATAATATGTTAGATGAATATTGTTGTTGAATGTGACTGTGAATAAACCATCTCTCCGCTGATTCATTGTTTCATAAACTGTGCATAGATAGCTACAACAACACATATTAGCATAACTGCTAAAACCAAGTAGATCCAACAGCACAATAATAATAGACTATATATATATATGTATATGTATATGGATATGTGTTGTCCCCTCACCTCACTCTGCAGGTTGTAGGCCTTCTTTGCCCACTTGACCTTCATGTCGTCAGGCAGCACAGTGTACTGGTGCAGCCTGGTCTTGTAGTCCTGGTCGCTGGCCAGGGCCTGGGCGTTCTTAGCGGTCACCAGATGCATCATGTCTGTGGTCAGGTGGTAGCGCCCGCTGGCCGTCAGCGCGTCCCGCCGGTACTCCTGGTCGCTGGCCAGACGGCCGGCCTGCAGGCAGTGGAGGAGACGCGGGTCGTCCAGGACGCTCTTGGAGCCAATGTGCTTCCCTTTGTCCAGCAGATGGCTGTGTCTGTACTGGTACTGTGGGCGGAGAGGTAACGGTCAAACACACCGTATATTGTCGGTGTTATACGTCACATGCATTAGATTCTACCAATGCAGTTGTTACTGTGGCCTCTGTTAGACTAGGAGTGACAGACCAATTGATGGGTGGACTCTGCTCGGATTGCTGCTGTGTCCATCAACCTTTCCTTTTGATTCATACTAGTGTGTTTTCAATGTCACATACGTCACTGGCAATCCCTGTGGAGCTCTTGGCAGCCTGGAAGGGGATATCTTGCATGGTGAGCTTGTAGCCCTGGGCCCGGAGGGTGTGCCACGACTCTCTGTACTTGATCTGGAACACACAATGTTATGGCTAGACCTACAGTGCAGTAGAGTAGGCACAGTGTTTTGGTATGGCAGGTGTTCATTCTACTGCACCTCGCTTAAGTTGGCGGCATTGATCTTGGCTTGTGTGATCTCTGGTCTCTCTGCTGTGCTAGTGTAGTTGTGCCTGTCACTCACGCCCTTCTCCTTGTACAAACGCTGGGCGAGACACACAAAACACGATAAATCAACGAATAGCAAGGTGAGGAGAGATTAGAACATCTTTACTGGAGTTGAGACGACAATTATTGTTTTCTAGATGACACAGAGTTATTCAAACAAAAAACAGCAAAAACAAAAACGCGGCATTTCACAAACCGCATCAGTGTCTTACTTCATTTGCAATTTGTCCACTTAGTTTAGCATGGACGATATCTGGAGAGTCTGTGACAGAGGTGTGCTTGAAATTGTAAGGCTGCTGGCGGTACTTTTTCTATAAACAGATATAAGATAGCAGTTGTTAGTAAGTTAGATAAGGACATCTGATTATTTATTTATGATAGAGCACTATTACATGCACAATCATAATCTTACATCACTGATAAGGTCTGTAGCCTTCTTAGAGCCTTCTATCTGCAGGGAACCAGTACCGATCCAAGCAGCACCACGTAGGTAGTTTAAGTCAGAACGATACGCTTTCTGTTTACAACACAAAAAGTACACAAAAACACAACATTATAATTGTTAAAGACTGCACTAGATACGGATTTTATTTTATTATACTTTTAACTGTTTTTCATCAGATCAGTAATTGAGGCAATGCCTGCTAGTTCCTCTATTGCTCCATAGATGGCAGTATTTCCATTCAGACTGTCCTGAGCTCTAATTAACCCGTTTCCAAATCCATACACCTGTGTGAGTTTACATGAGCTTATTGCCTGCCTTATACAGCTGCATTTGTATAAACTGTCTTGGATATTGAGTACTCAGTGCAAGTATTTCAGATTTGACTGTCTCCAGCATCTACCCTGTTCCCCCATTCCACAATAAGTAATTAGGAGCAGCTTAATGGGGCTTGCTTTCAACTGTGAAGGCTTCCCATGCCCCCACACCCAGAGACAGACCCTGTCTCTGCTGTGTCTCCCTTACATCGCTCAGCAGGGCGTAGGCCCTCTTGGCAGCCTGGACCTTCATATCGTCGGGCAGCGAGGTGTATTGGTGCAGGGCCAGCCGGTACTCCTGGTCGCTGACCAGAGACTGGGCCTTCTTAGCATGAGCCACCTCCAGCATGTCCATGGAGAGGTGGTACTTGGAGAGCTCCTTCGCAGACCTCTGCTTGTAATTCACCTGCGGCAGGACGGGGGGGAGTTAGAGTGTTATGGAGTGAAAAGGGGTTTGTGTTTGTGTGTGTTTATGGGAGGGGAATTTGACTGTTGTTTGTTGTTTGTATTCATATTTGTTGTGAAGTAGTAGTGGTATCACTTAATTACTCTATTTAAACATTTTCATTAGGACAATGGTTTTGTAAGTGGCAGACCACTGCATTAGAATACTCATAAATCACAAAAGCACTAATACTGGAATGTGCATCATTTCTTCGGTGCTCTAGTATAACTGGCCGAAGGTCAAATCCCTGTATACCTCAGGGCAACATACGCACTTACGTCACTCTGCAGCTTGCTGGCATTGACAGAGTGAGCGATGTTCAAATCATCCTGCAGTCCTTTCAGGCCAATCCTTTTGCCCTTGGTCTTCTCAAAATCCTCTCTGTACTTTTGCTGCGAGGGGAAAATAAAACATACAGTTTACTCATTAATCAAGAGATGCCATATCATTCGTTTTTGACAAAGTGAATCACTGTCTGAACGACTGGGATTTAAAGGCCCAAATCAAATGTCCGGGAAAAAGAAAAGATACACACTGCCATCAAAGAGAGTGTGTGTGTGTGGGGTGGAGGGGGGAGGCTCACTTCACTCAAGATGTCTGCTGATGCTTTGGCAGACTGGAATGGAATGGCGTCCAGCCGCAGCTTGTAACCGCCGTCACGAAGCTTGTTCCATGATTCCTTATAACGGCTCTGGAACACAGACAATAACAATGATATGAATTCAGCTTGATTCAGTATATAGTATGATGTAGGCTACTGTACTGTATGTCACATTATGAATGCAGATAGATAGGTAGATATTAATAATGTACTGTACTTTATGAATGTATGTGTCCAAGGTGTTTTCTGGTGCCTCACCTCACTGATGTTCATGGCATTAAGCTTAGCCTGGACATGTTCCGGCAGCTCTCCACTGAGGGTGTAGCTGTGCTTGATGCTCTCACCCTTCTCCTTGTACAGCCTCTGTTGGGAACACAACACAGCAGTGTGGGATGTAGAGGGATGCTGTGAAGACAACACTTGCCCCCCTCCTCCCCATCAATCCTTACCTCATGCTGCATGTGGGCAGTTTATATTGTCTTTCTGAATTAGAATGGTTTGCTAATGCTGCTGCCATTGTTATGCTGTGTTCAGGCTAATCTGGTGTTCATAGCCAACCGTGCTGGTTTGAGCTGAGCTTACGTCAAGGGCCAGCTTGTTGCTGAGTTTGGCCTGGACCATCTCTGCACTGTCCTGGACGCTGGTGAACTTCAGAGCACTCGCATGCTGGCGGTACTTGTTCTAGGGAACACATTGGGGGGGTGTTATTATGGGCTGTGAAACGTGCAGCTTGTTCCTTTCACATAAGAGAGAGCACAGTATCACAAACATATATCCATCAAAGAGCAGAGAAAATGTATTAATTCAATATGGACATATGTTGATTAATGAAAACACTAACAAGGCAGAACCTGCTAACAACTTAGCAAGGCAATATAAAGAAGGGAATCAAATAAAAAAGATACTTTTCATCCACCAGCTAAATTCTAGCCAAAATACATATCCTTTACAGTACGACTGTGGCATATAACTGGATGAAAGAATAGAATGTCGTAATTTGACCAATAACTTTAGTCTATGCTGCACTGTTTTTATGGTATGCAAAAGAAATAGATACATCCCCCTTATTAAATTATGGTTAGGTAGAGAAATATTTACCCAAAATGCAGGAAGCTACAATATTCCGGATGTCACAGTATTGCAACAGATTACTTATGGATTGTTTGTCCCTGCCCACTAAATTGTTAACATTGTTTGCTTGTTCTATATCTATGTTTAGCCTTTATAGAAGCAACTCAGTGCCTTCTTCATGTCACAATCTATTTCAGGGCTGTCTGTTTCGACTGGATTGGTAACCCTGACATTACAGCTTGGTGGTGACCCTTAGAATATGTGGCTGCTGACGAAGAGGTTATGAATAGTCTTTTGCTACAAGTTAGGACGTTTAAGAAGTTTAGGACCTTATAAAATGTGCAAACATCTATACAAACCATTCATAAATCTGTAACGTCCACAAAACTTGACGAAAACTAGATGACGTTCTTTGAAATGCTAACAAGCTTCAGTTACTATAACCAGCCTGGTTCCTATTAATCTCCTGTCGTACTTTCTAGAATGAGAATGGTACGCAGCCCCTAAAATAACATGTGACTTAAACTGAACTTTGCACTGGTTGCATGCAGTCATAAAACATACTTAACACACCATCATCCTTATCACACTACTAACTGTAGTTTGTACTTACTGTGCTGTAATCACTTCTCTATAATTATATAATTGCATGTACTTATCGTCTGGAATGAGAATAGTAGGCTAACAATATATGTAAATAATCTACTGTATACTGTATAACCAGTAATATTTGTCGATTTATATTCATTTATTTATGTGTTTGAGTTAAATTGGTTGCTCCGCACCTCACTTGCGAGGTTCGTAGCCTTCTTTGCCTGCTGGACGTCCAGAGAACCTGAGGCCTCCCAGCCCACACCCTTCATCCAGTTGAGATCTGACCGGTATTGTTTCTAATGACACACACACACACACACACACACACACACACGTTCACAACAATATAACATACTGTACAATATAATAAAGTACAATTATTCAAACAAAGTAGGACCACATCTTAATAAAATGAAGGTGACTCAATAGTACAGTATTGCCTGGGGCTTCCTTATTATTATCTATGAGTTGTAACTTGCTTTGCTTGCTGGTTCTTACAAGGATACCTACATCACTCTGTAATTTGTAGGCCTTCTTGGCCCAGGCAACATTCATATCAGTTGGAAGTGTAGTGTATTCATGGAGGAAGGTCCTGTAGTTGGTCTCGGTGGCAAGATCCTGAGCTTTCTTGGCCTGGCTGATGTTCAACATATCTAAAGAAACACTGTAGAACACAATGTAATGTAAGTCAAGATGGCTCTCTTTCCAAATAAGGTTAACTCAATCACAAACTGATATGATCTACCATCATAAAGTCACTAGGTCACCTGTATTTGTTCTTGGTGTCCTCATAGTCCTTCTTGTAATTGCGGCCGCTTTGTAGCTTAGTGGCCATGGCAGAATGGGCCATCTGAGAGTCATCAGTAACGGACTTAATGCCGATCACCTTGCCTTTATTTTTCTCATACTCCTGCTTGTATTTGACCTGGAGGGCAACGCAATGAAGCATTACCACATAGTACCATATGATACAGTATGTCAACACCCTCTAATGTTAAATGAGCAAACCTGACACGCATTATATGCACCTTTTCAGGTCAGCTAAACAAGTAGAATTGAATCTGTTTGCTTGAACCTGTATACTATATACACTGGTATAATAGGGAATCCCCCAGAACCACAAATATCAGCCCCATCTCATATTTATCTGAAACACAGCTGTCTGCAAACATGGAGATGGCTGTAGGGAGAGGGGTAGAGACTATTTGATTCTGGGGGGAGGGGGGGGGGGGGAGAAGAGAGGAATGCAAACCACACCAACATCACGCACTCCTGTAGTTTAAAGCAAAAACCACATTTCTGTAACACTGAATTAACCAAAAGTTCAATACAAAAAATTATTATTAAC
>JAODUG010000011.1:484924-501903 GCA_027564795.1 Aphredoderus sayanus
TGTGGCCAAATACGATATTTCTGAGTACATTACGAGGCTTAAACTGCCAAGATCCAAAGTCAGAGTCAAACCACATGTAATGAAGATTTCATGGCCAATGCTGAGGTCAAACAGGGCCGCTGTGTCCGTGCCGTGACTTTAATGTGATGTCAGTCAAACAGCCAGGGCTGTCTGTCTTGAAGCCAGTAATCGCCTGCGATGGAGCGCTCAGGATGCACTGCGTGCTGTTAGAAGTGAGGCAGATTTTCAATGCCAGAAGGCAAGGGTGCTTTCAGTGTACCGGTATTTCATTTGAAATTCTTCTGCATAAAAAGAATGTGAACTTCATACAATGGTAATGAGTGACATGTGAAACTTAATGTGCATGTATCAAAATTAGCACTCCCCTGTGTTTATATAGATTTCCCTTACAGGGGAAGTGAAAGCTTAACCCTTCGCTTCCCTTTGAAGGAGCAGCTGCATTATTGGGAAGACAACACGGTTGGCCACATTCTCGGGAGTGGGCCAATATTTACTAGTCTAAAAACGTCCATTATGTGTAACCCGATCCGCTATAACTCACAATTAGTGCAAAAGACTAAAATAAAGTTCTCCATGACGCAGCACATCACTGAGACATGGCTGTCCGAGCACTCAGACTGATTCCGTTTTCAGCTACCATTAGCGGTAGGATGCTCTAATGAATTGGTGGCGTAGGCCAGCCTCGGCCATCTTCACGCCTGCTACTGCTGACACAGGCACTTCTTTTTCTTTCTTTTTTTTTTTTCCTTTCTCCGGCAGCGCAAGAAGCCGCCCCAGCTATCTATCTACTTTCCCGGCTGTAAGCAGAACAGACAGTGCTTTTAATACCCCTAATGGGACCTGAGTTATAGGGAAGTCAATGGCAGACGTGAGCGCAAGCGTACAGCTACAAAATCTCTCCCAGAGTACAAAGCAGCACTTTGAGAGCAACAAATAACTTACTTATATAACAGGTATACCAATCTATACAGTGACACAGCGAACTAAAATGCTTTGTAGATGGGCAGCGTGGCATATGTAGGGGACATAAGAGACGCAGAGAGCCCAGACAAATGAATAAATGAACACCGTGAACAGAGTAACGGGGGGAAGAGAGTTGGAATCAACATTTTCCAACCACTGTAGACTTTAATGGGATCCTGTACGGATGAGGAGTTGTCATATTTATCACGGGTAGCAGATGGAACGTGATGCATTGCGGAGCACTGCCTAGCTAGCAGGTGGCTCCTTCCACGATGGCTCCCATTTTCACACTGGGCTAGAAGTGATGGTCTAGTGTGCAGACACCTGCAGGCTGATCATCTGTACCTGTTAATAGGGGACAACCTGTCTAAACAGGATGAAGTTGTGTGTCTTCACCCTCCAATGTGATCGGGTTAAAGATTACAGTAGTCTAGCTCAAAGTAACACAACTGGAATATTTCTGTTTTAATCCATGCCAACTGGGCTGTAGACTAATTTGTAAATGTATCCTTTGAGAAGGTACACCTCCTCTAGTATGTTAATAGCGCCCCTTAGAACCCCTAGAACTTGTTTAGAAACATGTGGAAAGGACTGTGTGTCCCCTACAGGCTGGCGTAGTTATATTTGGAAATGCGGTGGGGCAATAATGTGATGGATGGCTGTCCCTTTTTTTTAAACATACTTTACAGACATCATTTAATGAACGTTTGGAACAAGATTAATCTTCCATTTTTACTGTAATCCCGCTTCAAACAGGCAATAAAATACCTTTGTAATGTGTTACATGTTACATGCTTGCGTCATAGGCAATCAGGTCCTAACCTATTCCCTGGCACAGACGGTTCTCCTCGACACTGCCACACTCGCAGCCACACAAACCGCCGGAGCGTGATTACACAAGCATCGCCGCCGCCGCCATTAGGACGTCAGAACAATAGTCGCGCTAATGAAGTGAGGGTTGCCTCAGGGCAGGATATAATTGCCTTTGAAAACAATTGGTGACGACTGCGCTGCGCCACGGTGATGAGCCAGAACGTATTTACAGTGTTGAAAGGGAAACTTTATTTTACTTTTATTTATTTTTTTATTTTTTTTTATTTCTAATGTTTTTTTTCGCCCCTGCCGGCATGGAGTGTGAAGGTTGTTTTCGTATTGCCGCAGTGTGTGCGCGCGTTAGCAAGCAGGTGTGAAGCACAGTAGTGTTATGTCCTCATAAGTCGCACAGACAAAGGTCCACAGCAAATGTAGATCAAATTAAGATATGGGGCGGGGGATCGCCTGGAGTTCAGATGTGTGTGCACACATGCGTGCAGGTGTAGATCACATTAAGATACAGTGTGGAGCTGTGTTACGGACCGCTTTCAGTGTGCCTTTTGGTGTTTGGATCGACATGGGAGCGATGTTTCTAGAAGGTTCAAGAGCCTGTGGTGGCATTTGTCCTCCGTCCTTTGTCCTACTGTATCTCCATCTCTCTGTGTCACTATGCTTATGGCCCCCCAGGATTTCCACCAAAAGGCTTGGTCTGTCACAAATATGTACATTGTTAAAGCAATGCTTTAATGTTATGCAGTCAAATAAAAAATAAGTTGAGTAGTGTACACACACACACTTATCTGACTAATAAGGCCAAATAAATAATGTGTTGACCTGGAATGTGTTGATATTGAAAATATGTAGATATTGAAATAATGAAAGAAAAATATAAACTAGATTATTATCTGCTATAATATGGCATCAGTTAATATTGTCTTGTTTAAATCTCTGGTCATGACTGCTATACATGTTTATCAGATTGATTAATATCACTTTAAGTGATTAAATTGGGTAATTAAATAGAGTTATGTCTTAAATTGGACTGTTTATATTTATTCTGTTGATTGCGGTATACTGAAAGTAAACTGCAACACAAAGAAATTTCCAGAAATCTTTAGAATCAGAAGACCACAACATTGCACTGTTAAATCATTGACATTTCATCTGTGATCCTCATGCCCTCAGTGTGGTCGTGACAGCGCTCCTTTCAGGTCTCTAAACCTTACATCTCCAGGTGTCATCGCAACACTAAAGATTTAACACTCAGCCTGGCTCAAAGTACAAGCCCCTTCCTCTACCGGCACCATCAAATTATAATAAGCAAAATGTTTATCCTGATATGCACCTTGATGTGGATCCACCTTGAGCAGTATGGGCATTTCAATTCAGGATTATGTATTCCCCACAAACAAATGGCTTGTTATTTACCTGTAAAAACATTGTTCTTAGCTCCAAGGGCTTAGGGGATTTATCTCTACTTGTATTAATGGTATGTAGCGCCTAAGATGCTGCATCATTGCTAACCCCCTAGGTGACACACTTACTTAGCTGTGCATGAGTGTGTTGGGCTGATAAACAGAAATAAAAGTTGCTAATTCTAATTAACAGAGAAAATAACAGATTATTTCCTCCACCTCAGAAGTAGGAGATGTGTCAAGGCGCCAACAGCAGGTGCCAATGCTCTGGCACTTGGCATACACAGCCACTGATAAAAAAGACTTCTTGCTATCAATCTGTCAGCACGCCTCATCTTGTTCTCTTCCCCGCGCCTTCTTCTTCATTGCAGATGTGACTCAGAAAACCGTTACCTTGGCAACCCGCTCAGAGGAACCTGTTACTGTGAGTAATTCTCCGACGGATAGCTGTGCAATGTCTGATGACTCTCTCCGGTCTAATTAGCAGTGTTATAGCTGCATTCAGGGGACCCTTAAAAAAAAACACCTTATGTGTATGTTTTATGTTTTTAGCTTTCTTTTGCAGTGAGCTTCTCAAAAGCAATTTACCCAAACAGAGGCTAAATAAACATGCTAACGGCAAAGGTGTTATTAGAAAATGTGTGTACACAGGCACTTTGTCAACATTAACTTCCCCGCCTTCCTCACACTCCAGTAGGTGGCTGAATAATAACTTATATTGATTAGTCAGGTCAATTTCTATAAGTACTTCCCGGTTATTTGGTCCATTCCAACTACTCTCTTCTTCTCTGGGCAGATGGAGCTCTTTCCCACCTTTGCACCACGGGCACTTGTCTGGTGACAAAATGACTTGCCCACATAATGTCAATTGCGTCAGAAGGAGCTAGTGATTGGACGTAAGGAGTCAGAAAGCCACAACCCGCCGGCTCACTGACTCACCCGGTCTTTTGAGAAGTTGGCCTTGTGTTTTTATATAGTCTGACTTATTAAAGTGTGATCACAAACGCGTGTCCTAACTGCAGTAGTGCTTTGTTATCTCGAAAGCCAAGCTCATTATTAAGCTCACCTGCCGTTTAGTCCTCATAAAAGCTTAACGACAAATTATAATAATAAAGGGGAAGTGACATATCTGGTAGGTACAACACAGTGCACACACTAGTGTAGATAGGAAATGGAATTTTCTAACCCAGATGTCATATTATGGTACCAGTCACCAGTGCAAGCGGGAAAACAACATATGGAAAATAAGAATCAATATGTTTGACAGTGTGACATACTGAATCATCCTTATGTCAATTAACAGTATGTTATTACTGCAGAATTGAAATACTGAAATAAACTGAGGGGATATAGCACTTTCTATACTTTCCCCATTGGTCAAAGTGCAGGATCTGTTACATCAAGCCCCAGCCTTGGCAGGAGGGATTGTTACTGAAGGACACTTGACGCTCTGATTCTTTGCTGATGCAGTGCCTTTTACAATGGGTCCTCAAGCTGAAGGCTGGCATTTAATCAGTTGACCACCATGCTACCTCTAATTAAAAGAGTGGCTCTGCTAAGACTATAGCAAGGCCGGGTTGAGCCACTGCACCTCTCCCTCTCTAGAATAAATATATGCATGCACAGCATGCCTCTTTATTTACTGGGTGGGTTTAACCTTCATAGTTTATGTCCATATTGAAGATGATTTTGATGGCAAGTATTTATGCTTAACTAGTGATGTACAGTATAGCCCTTTTTATAAGGTTTTAATGGCAAGTTACGTTTGAATTACATTAAACATTAAAGACATTTGAGTTTTGTTTTATATTTACATACAGAATTTTGCAGAGTTGCAGTATGTTTATCAGTAGCTTCTAGGTAGATCTTCTTGGGTGAACGTATTCTCTTAGAATATTGCCCTCAGAAGTCAGTAAGGCTATTTCAGTTACTTAGCATCGTTGTTTCCCGTGTTTGTTCCTGAATAGATAACCTCCTGATTGACTACCAGTTTACCTTCAGTCTTATCCAAGAAGATGACCATCACTACACAGCCATCAACTTCATGGCCTCACCTGAGCAGGTAGAATGTCGGAGAACTTATAATCATTTAACTAGGGTAATATATTGTGTATTTTACATTCATAGCACACATTTGTATATTTCTTTGTAAATTAAATGAATGTTTCATTTTAAGTGTAAATTATAAAATGCAAATGTATACAAGATGGGAATTTTGTCAATATTTGCATCAGCATTGATGTTTCTCATCACAGTTCAGTCCTATAATTTATTTTACAGCTCAATAAACACAATTTATGGTGCAGTTACTCCTAAAACATACAGTCCATCATCTCAGAGTCTGCACCACTACGGTTAAAGTATATTAAGTATTACAGTAAAGTAAAAGTAAAAAAAGAGCTGCACCAGTGACTGGTCTGTACCAAGGAGTTGTCCTTCTCTGCAATGGCAGCTGTTCACACACAACTATTTATCCATGGAAGGCATGGTACCAGACATTAACTGAACAATTTAAAATGTAAAGCTGAATGTAAACCCATTGTTAAATTTGCTTTTGATTTGTGACTGACCTCTCGCTTTCCTGAACATTTCTAACCAGAGCAATTCCAGTAGTGGGTCAGATTGATGCCCTGCAGCAGTGCCTGCAAGTGGATTTGAGTTTGACCTCCGAACTACAGTCCGTGCCATGTTATTAGGATGGGTTAGGGTTTTTTGATATTTTTGTATTTTCTATTCACTGTTCTGCTTTTATGTCTCTCTTTTAAAGCCCAACAAGAACTTGGACATGTCTATCAATGCATCCAACAACTTCAACCTTAATATCACCTGGTCAGTGGGATCAACAGGTACCTGCTTTTGACTTTTACATTATTTAATAAAACTATAGTAGAAATGACATTATTGCCGAATGGGAGCTGTAAGTTATCCCTTTTAGAAACCAGCTTCTCTAGTTCAGGCTATTGCTGTCACATGCACAGTTACTGAGTTCCCTTGATACCACGCAGAGACGTTTGTGTTTTAACTTTCAATATCTCAATAGGCCATTTAGCTAATATTGTCTCTTGCTGATATTGGTTTTTGTATTTTTTTGTTCATCACTTAACCGACAAATATATTTAAATGTAAAAGAAGGTCCTGTGGTGATCCTCTGCCTTTTGTTTATATTTAACTAATCATTAAGTCGATAGCCAAACACAATAGACACATTCTCTCCATTAGTGTGTGCGTATGTCTGGATATTTGCAGTCTCCAGAGGAATGACACCCAAGGACACTGCAGCTGTCTGCTGACAGTATTTATCCCTATGAGCTCTCATTTCTCCCCCTACAAAAAACCCTTTCCTCTGATTCCCCACCCTTCCCCACACACCCCAGCAGTGACATTTTCCCGCCACTAAAATGGGTTAACCTCCCACACCACCTCAACCTTTATTGAGCACTGTCATTAATATTTGAAGGCTGGTCCGTGTTCCCTGCAAAGATATTGTCTCAGAAGGAAAGGGGCCCTCATCACAATCGACAAGCGTACGGTAGTGTCTTTTCGGGTGGGGAGAAAGTGATTTCAATTAAGATAAACGTGCTCACGTAGCCACATTCAAGCCGTCATTTTAAACGCTTTTGTTTCAGAGCGATGGGGTAGAATGTCGATGTTGGGGACCTGCTGACTTGAGGAAGAATAAGAAATGTATTTTTAAATTCTGATAAATGGACAATAGACTTTTGGACAATAGACACCTTTTTGGAAGGTCTTGAAATTCTTTCTTCTGTCTTTACATTATTTAGAGAAGCTATCTATAAAGTTGATAGTCTTCATTAACACCACGTAGGCCTATATTCACATAGCTGATCTTTTATAGGAACACCAAATCCAAGTGCAACAAACATTTGCAATGCATATGCTTCAAAACTAGTAGTCATACAAAAAGTATATTGATAATAAAATTATATTTTGTCACGTTGCACTCTGAACAAAGTCAAGGTATGTGCAAAGTACATATTTTTCAGCAGTGGGAAATGTAGCAAACATTTTAGTAGCTAGTAGTGGTAAACATGATTGGGTCCATACATGAACATGTTGCCAATCCTCACACTTTTTTTCTTCAATGTGATCTACTGACTTCCAGCTGGAACCATCTCTGGAGAGGAGGTTCCCATTGTGTCCAAGACCAACATCAATGAATACAGAGACAGTTTCTCCTGCGAGAAGTTCACGTTCAGAAGCAACCCCAATATCACTTTCTACGTCTATGTCAGCAACTTCTCATGGCCTATCAAGATCCAGGTAAAGAGGTTCACAAGTTGGTCTATAAGGAAAACTTAGCATTAAGGGAACTAGTTAGCTATATTTCTATTTTGTGTGTGTGTGTGTGTGTGTGTGAGAGAGAGAGAAAAGATAGTTAGTGCGTCCAGTGCTATTCAAATTCATATAATGGAGAGCATAAACAGTTCTGCTGCTGCTCAGGGTGATTTAATCACACGGTGTGCTTCATTATAATCACAGGTTTAATGAGCACTGGTTAACGTTCATAAATACACAGCTGTTTATAGCTTGCAAAAGCAAAGCCCCGTTCAACTTAATGCACCCCATATGCATTGCTGTGGTGCTTTAAAGGTTTATTATGCTATATTTTAGACAAAAGAAAGATTTTATATGCATTAAAAACATGAATTGTTTAAACCTTGCATGTGGAGAATACAGAATGGGCTATTTTATTCTAGATAGTGCGTCCACTTATAGTACCATGCAAGTGATCTCCATCTTTACCGAGCAGAATAGCTTTTGTTCAATTGCATCTCAGCCAGTGGTGACCGTATATAGTCCAAGAACTTTTGGAGGGGGAGGGGAGGGTGAAAACTGCTCATTGGTCTTTCAAGAAGGTATTGTGTGTTGCTATTTGTACAGGTATCATAATATATACAGCACATCACTGTGAAAACTGCTTAATTGACCTCAAAGGTGCATCATAAGAAATTTGTTTGTTTAATTAAAGAATTCTGACAAAAGTATTTATTATTTATAAGACAACAGAAGCAATGGTGTAGCCCCTATCAGCAAAGATAAGAAGATAAATCATGTCTCAAATATCTACCAAAGTTGTCTGGTGACCAACCAGCAGATTCTCACAATTATGTGACACGCACTTGCACTTGCACTTGCACACACACACACACGTACACACACTCTTTGCTTTCGCACTGAAACATAATTTGCAAATATAAATACTTTGGCCATCAAAAGTAACTGTTAAGCATTCCAAAAGAATTTCCAGAATACAGAATCCGTATCATCTCTGAAATAACGCTTGCTTCCTAAATGTCAGTTTGTGGTTCAGTTAATGTCTAATAGTTGTCATGAAGTGTTCTTCATGACCTTTTTTCTGTGGTAAAATGATGTTATTGCACTCTAGTTTCTCTACAGCCATTGAGCATGAACACGATCTAATAACAAATATGATTTACTTACAATGTCATGAACTTGTACAGGTATTAAAATATCATGGTTTAACTTAGTACAGTGAAAAGTTCATAATAGAATTTAAAACAAGCTCACCCCATGACTGGAACAAATACAAAGTGTTTGTGTTTTTAATAATTTCACATGTAGATGTCTTTAGTAGTACTTCGTTATGGGAATTGGATATTTCTGGTTCTCTTCTGTCAATTTCTTCAAATTTGAATAATCATTATGTGTACAACATACTATCTTTCAAAGTCTGCCTGCTCCAGTATTGATTTTTATTCATTTCCCCCTGCCTCTCACATAGATAATAATTCTGAGGCCAGTCCATTAGTGGAGGTGGTCCTATAATAGTTCTCTATAAGATTAGCCAAGCTAGCTTGTTTATTTACTATGGATGCCACTGAGCTGTTAGATCAAACAGTAGCTGGATCATATCTCACTCACCATAAAGCACACATTGAGCTTTGTGATGTATAAGTGCAGGGCTCTATAATGTAGATCCAGATAGTCAGTGTATTTTGTTAGGGCAAGTAAATATAGTTGTGCTTTTCTATTGCACATATTGCACAGGATCTCTGTGGTTCAGTCTTCTAATGAAATATCTAATCTGGAGCTCATATTTTTGTGAAGCTTTTGTGTTTCCAGTTCATTTTCCAATTAGATGACGGTGAAATTGTGTTTCATGAACCCCAGAATAGAATCAAACTCCATTTGTGATTTGAAAGAGCCTTACATAAGACTAGGGAGAACTTTTTAAAAGAGAATGTATTGATCTGGGTCAGTAGAAGAATGGAGATTTAATTAACCCCTTTTCTTATTGCTTTGACCCTTCCCCCGTCATTTGAACACAAGGACCACCCTCACTATATAGAATTGATTCGATCATTAAAATGGGAGCAACACATTTCTGTAATGTGTGCTTTTGAATTATGCTAGCAATGTCACTGAGCATTTCATCTCAGATCATTGCTTCTCGTTTTGTGTTTTAATAAGGGTGAGACAGTCAGAGGTGAAAGGCGACTTATTGTTTTCTGGACTGGAAATGTTTGCGAGCATGTGGAGATGGAGGTCTACTGTAGGATGCAGCCCAGCTACATGCCTAGATACTCATAAGCTGTTACGCATTCTCTACAGTGAGCCTGCGCTGCTCTTGATGGCTAGTCACTGCTATAGCCCTACTTCTAACCTTCTGACAAAGTCTTCTTTGTGAAAACACACCCAGAACATTGCCTTGTTTTTGTCTGTAATTACTTGCATTTGTAAAGTAGTGCTTTTGTACTTCCTGGAGACCTCCCCCCAACCCGAAATGTATTGTTTTTGCTGCAGTACTACAGTAGGTTGAGGCAATGTACTGTTATATTGTAGTCTCTCCTGTGTTGATATCTTAAGATAAGACTATCCTACATATGACATTGCACATCAAGATTATGACATTATATTTGACTCTCAGAATTGTATTTTATTGGAAATACTTATTTCTTCTTTACTGCTTTTTTTTCTTTCCCAATATTGTGTAGGCATTTTAGGTATTTCATATTGATAAGCTAGGTAGTTTCTGTAGTATTACCTTCAACATGGGGTTAATTCATCATATCATGATGTCTTAATATTGAGGTAAGGAAGCGTACAGAGTTGAATGTTTAACAACAGCTCAATTGCGCTTCAACACAAACTTGACCATGCCACATGAACTCCTTCACAATGCCACTGATCAACTGGAGAGAGTTCACGGACAAGGCACTATAAAAGCAGTGATTGACATAATTGTTTGCCCTTTTGCCTCTCTCTTTATCACTGAGACAGATACACAACACAATGCTAAAACCTATTGTCAGCCCAAACAGAAAAACATCCACTTTATGTTAAGACCTGTTTCAAACAAATGTTTTATTTTGATCCATAATGAAGTCATTAAATTGTATGTATAATATCTTACATAAAGTGTGTTTACTTATTTTAACATTTGCCTTTTTCCTCTCCCCCCATAGATTGCCTTCTCTCAACACAACAGTATTATGGACCTTGTACAGTTCTTTGTGACATTTTTCAGGTGAGCTGTAGTTTTCCTCCTAACCTCAGTTGTTGGAAAGTTTCCACTTTAGCATTTAAGTGGCTAGTCTTCGTTCAGGACATCGAAACCTTGCCACCTCGTCATTTCCTTGATGCCTTCTGTTTCTTCTTTCTGGCTTAGGAAGCCACTTCAGCCATTTGAACTGGAGTCATGTTAACAAAGCACCTAATTACGTCTTGTAACTTCAAGGCAATGTTTTGTCCTCCTTTTTATTCTGTAAATGAACTGCTGCTGACCATTTAAATAGTTGATAAGTCCTCTGCAAGTGGCATCAACAGTGTCGGTCTTGCATTCATGAGATGAGAGCTCTTAGATTATTTCAACAAATGAGTGCAGAAAACATTCCCTAGTTTACTAGGGTCTCTGAAATCCAAAAGAGACCAGAGGGTATCTGTAGCATGGCCTCAAATGTGCTTCCAGCCAAATGTATTATTAACAATAAATGTAGATCGTTTGATGATGTTGAGCTTGAGCTCAAATCCAAAAGGTTTGTTAAGCACTGTTGCTTTGAACAGTTGGCGGTGACCGTGAGAGTTCACACAGCTTTACTTCTGATTTAAAAGCCAGTTTGCTGGGGAGGGGGTATTGGAGTATGTTTCTTAGTAGCCCGCTGGTAAACAGTTTCACTGCATTCCTGTCAGGATGTGGAGAAATAGTAGGCTTTGGCCATGGCAGGTGTCTGTCACTTAGTTGCAACCCACAATTACATTTCCATAAAAGCTGTCACACAATCATACAGCTGACCCAGGTCAGATTTATTTCCCTCAATAGTCTGTTTCTGGGATGATACAGTGCACCACAGAAACAAAAGTGTTTTTAGTTCCATTTTAATTTATCATTGCTACATGCTTGATTCTGTGCTTTAATGAGTTATGCAAGGCATGCACCCTTCCCTGATCTTCCAGTCCATTGTGATTTAACATCACCAGCTCCCCAGTCTTCCCAGCTTGGAAGAAACATCTCACTTGCTTGCCTTGTAAATATACTACAGCTAAATGGACTTTAATGTAAACCGTAAACATGGCTAATGTTGCATCTTCTGGCAGACCCAGTCAGTGCCTGCAAGTGTTGGAAACGGTCTTCCGTCTTATCACTATATTTATAAACTTTCTACCTGCTGAAATGATAGTAATTGCATGCCAATCACTAAACTCCATTATTTCCAAACACATAGCACTGCTACGGTGCTATATGTCTACACTAATATGCACAATTGCCAGCATGGGGTTTGAACTTTGCAGTAATATAACAACTGAAGCAAAATACTCATGACATGTTTTGCAATGTAAATATTGTATTACAAATTAATGTTGCCCAAATAACACCTGTTATTGCTCAGTATGCAAATTAGCATATGCCATGTGTCCTTTTGAAAGTATTTTTAATTGTATCATTACTAAGGTTGGGAAAGTAACAACAGAGTCAGACAGCACAGCAATGATTTATGCATGGCTAAACGCATAGAAAGACAGACATTTCAGGCCCTTCTATCTGCCACAAAGAGGTAGTCATTTGGGTCATTTTGACCCGAAGGACATCACAAAGGTTAATTATCATCAGAATGCTTATGCCAGGACAGTGTCTTTTTAACACATTAATGAGCTTTGGTCTTCTAATACCAACCTCTCAAATTAATTTCACATGGCAACTTTATCTGCTCCTATACTGTCAGATTGTGTTTTTGTAGCTCTCAGCAGTCTGCAGGTTGCAGGTTATGTAATGTAGAAGCTCTTTGAAGATTCAGTTTGTGTATTGTGTGTTAACTTAAACAGTTAGGCATTGTTACTTAGGTTATACATGCTGGACACATGCCGGTGATGCTAACCACCTTTTGCAGTTTGGCAAAACACAAAATCGCAGAAAACTCAACTTCTGTAATATTTTTGTTCAGTTCGTACCTGTATACAGTTACAGGTAGGCACCACATGAAAACGGTATGCCTGCACAATATTCGCAATAGTTGTTTTGCTGAAACAGTAATTAGACAAAGTTCTTGGTAAACATATCTGGCACACTATTGTCTTACAGTAGCTTGCAAGTTAGTGTATCCGATTATCACTTTAGCATGCCATAACCATGACACAAAGATAATGAAGTAGGAGCTCAGTATTAATCATATTTGTAGCTAAATAGCACTTAGGACATGCCTTATTTCTCTTGGCTTAGGGTTAATTCGTTGAGTTATTAATTGACATAATCAGGTAGAATATTCACACACTATTAAATAAATATTATCACTTCTAAATCTATTTATCAAATCGTTTCTATTAAAGTTGATTTTTGACAAAGGGGTACAATGTGTTTAGTTTTGTTAATGGCAACAGGTAGTGCACAGTGCGTCTCCCTGCTTTATCTTTGTGGGCCTTTTTTTTCTTCCCAGTTGCTTCCTGTCGCTTCTCCTGGTGGCTGCAGTGGTCTGGAAGATCAAACAGACCTGCTGGGCTTCCCGGCGGAGAGAAGTAAGTCATTCAAGCTTAATTGCGTCGATATGTGCTCTATCCTGGTTGGGATAAGACAAGGAAGGAAAAAAATCAGCACATTGAGCAGCTGATTGGCAGCATACTGTACATAGTATTTTCAAAAGTGCAGGTGCTGTAGAAGAAGGTAGAGGAAGAACAGTGCAAATGTATAAATCACTTCAGTGCACTTGACCCAGAGCCTAGAGGTAGTGGCAACCTGAGGTTTTGTTTTTTAATGCTCATGGATGTGGCCAGTTCCTCAGTAGCTCCAGCTTTAATTTGTTACACAAATTAAACACAAAATCTTGTGAAACCACAACATAGTTATTTGTATTACGGTATGGTTCACACAATGTATTTGCCCTTTGGGGATGACTGATAATCACTGGCTCCAGTTTCTCTTGGGCTGTAATTGATGTATAAAAATGTAAACATGAGCGATGGCTGCAGTACTACATGAACAGGCCCATTCCAAAAAATTAAAGGCAATTAATGCTGGCAGATGGACCCCACATCATTAAAATTCTGCTCACTTTTCCCCCTGTGCTCCTGGTATTGTTGTCATCTGTTTGTCAATGCCCTTCAGATGCCAGATAAGTGTTTGTGAGTATATGAAGTGTGTGGGTTTTATTTATTTAAAGTGGACATTTCATGCCCCTTTTTTACATGTTGACACAGTTCTTTTAGATCTAAAATGTAGTTGACATAGGGTTAAGGTAGCCCTAACCCTACCACATACAGTGGCTTGAAAAAGTATTCATACCCCTTGAACTTTTCCACATTTGGTCACATTACCTGTTGTGGTTTCATGTGATAGACCAAAACAAAGTTGTGCATAATTGTGAAGTGGAAGGAAAATAATACATGATTTTTTACTGAAAATTGTGTTGTGCAAATGTATTCACCCCCCTTTGCTCTAATACCCCTAAATAAAATGCAGTGCAAGCAATTACCTTTAGAAGTCTCACAATTAGTTAATTGAGTCCACCTGTATGTAATCTAATCTCAGTATAAATATATGTTCTGTGAAGGCCTCAGAGGTTTGTTAGAGGACATTAGTGAACAAACGGAATCAATTTTTTATAACCTAACCCTGCTTTAAATTTCTCCACAACTTTATCCCTAACCTGTCACACAGGTTAGGGATTTTATCCCTACTTTATAATAAAGTTGTGGAGAATTGTAAAGCTGGGTTAGGTTATAAAAAATATCCCAAGATTTGAACATCTCACTGAGCACTATTAAATCCACCTGAAAATGGAAAGAGTATGGCACAACTGCAAACCTACAGTACCAAGACATGGCCGTCCACCTAAACTGACAGGTCGGGCAAGGAGAGCATTGATCAGAGAAGCAGCCAAGAGGCCCATGGTAACTCTGGAAGAGCTGCAGAGATCCACAGCTCATGTGTGGTGGAAAACTAACACTGAACATCACCCTGAACACACCATCAGCAGGGTGTGCATTTTTTCAGCAGGGACGGGGAAGCTGGTCAGAGTTGATGGGAAGATGGATAGAACCAAATACAGGGCGATCTTAGAAGAAAACCTGTTGGAGTCAACAAGAGACTTGAGACATGGCAAAATGTGGAAATGTGCAAGGGGTATGAATACTTTTGCAAGCCACTGTATATTATGTGGAATAGCTCCATATTAGGCGGTTGATACCTGGCCTCAGGAAACAGTCACTTTCAGTAACTTTTCCGTTAAATCCAAATTAGCAACTGCTCACCTCGCCCCCTCTTCCGCATAGTGTGCTGATGTAAGGCTAGAGCTTTGGAAATGTAGAGCTGTCGGAGACAATACTGCCTCTGACACAGCGGTCCAACCATATCGGTTTGAAGTTTTCATTGTGTTAAAATTGCACATTCATTCCGCCTGTCCGTTCTGACTAAATGTTACGGGAGGTGGAATGGGGCGGTCGTTGTTGTTCACCTCAACATGGGCATGGCAGCAGTGGTCACACAGTGCTGGAATCATGTGTAGGACAGCCGATATACGGTGGGACAGGGGTGTGAAGTTTTGATAACCAGACGTGTATCCACAACCATGTATCATTTCATGAATAAAGGTTAGGATAACTGTAACTTGCGCTCCGTTCAGTATTCATTCGGCATTCAGTTTTTGACATGGGATTACTTTTGTTACGACGCGTGAGAATTACAGGTGTCATAACAAACAGTAACGAGCACTGCAAAGGTTGCGTAAATCATCACAACAGTTTGTTAAGTAGCCTATTTCTAATCAGTTCACTGTGTGAACAATTAGCCTATATTAAACTAATGTAATTTTTGTGAACATCATGCTCTTTATACGCAATTGCTGACTGTCGCGGAGAACCTAGATGACTCAAGTTGTGTTTATGATATGGTACTGTAGCTTACACTACCAGTTATGAAAAGCAATGTTTACAGATTTGGTATTCTGTAGATGTTTAACATTAAACTTTTATTTATGGTTTGCGTACTGGTGACCGATGTCAGTTCTTTGTAGCTTGTAGGCCTTTATTTTGCTAAATACTATGGAACAGTAGGGACACTACCGTATAAACTGTGAGGAGCTTCTATCTAGAACGCATGCTCTTTTCTCATTCGCCTGTTTCTCTCTCTTTTCTATCTATGGCCATTACGGACTTGGAAGGTAGCAGTCTACTTTAAAAGGCCCAGTATGTCTCCAAGTCAAATGGTTGTGAATAGTCACAACTTTTTATAAAAACAAGAAATTCATGGAATGACTTCTTTAATACAAATGTATTTTGTTATTATTGGGAATTTTTGGAGAAATTAGGGGATGGACGCCAACTGCAGTTTTTTACAGTGATGATATTTAATTAATAAAACTAATATTATTATGATGCACATGAATGGCAAGAATAATTTTTCCCCTGTTTCTTTTTTCTCTTGTTTATAAATAAATAATGTATACGCTAGCTTAAATGCAAATGCTAAAGTGTTCATCAGGTTATACATTCTTCTGTCACCAACCTTTTCTTAAAAGTAAACCCTAAACTCTTTCCTGCCTTGTAGTTAATGTGCTCAACTATCAGCATCAGCCAGGCCATGACCAAATCAGACCCCTTTTTAAGTTTCTTTCAAAGAACATCCTCAGCTCCCCAGTTCTCCAATCTTGGGAGAGGTGTCTCACTTGCTTGCATTGTAAATATCCTATGAAGAAACTTGAGATATTGGTCTTCAAGAATTGGTACCTGTAAGGATTATGGAAAGATTCTTCTACATTTCTACACAAAAGTTAAATATTCAGTTTAGTTTGGTTATTGACTTTTTCTCCTCTTATGTTCCATAGTTTTTTTTTTTGTTTTTTTTTTACTATTTTTAAAAGGGATGTGTAATCCTAACTATGACTAAACTAAATGAATTGACTCAATATTAATCTACTGAGAGAATGGAATTCTGAAAAAATCCATATAGTTTAATTTTGGACTATTTTCTAACTAAGCAATTAAACTATAGAGGGTAGGGTGATATTAAAATATGTATGAGATTTAAGATAATGTAAAACAGTCTAAACGTGGAGCTAAGTTATGTAATAGCAAAATGGTTATTTTGGAGATGAACCATTTAATAAAACTACATTATCGATGTTTACTGTGACGTAGAATTTCATATTTCATATTATGTGTTTTGGCCATTGGACCCACTACAAATAATAGAATCATATTTTATGCAATTGACATAGACTTTTCTATTTTATAACCATTGTTGAGCATAATGAATAAATAAATAAATAATATGAATTTGGGTTCACACCAAAGCAAATA
>JAODUG010000011.1:521281-537361 GCA_027564795.1 Aphredoderus sayanus
TGTTGTTGTTGTTGTTGTTGATGATGAAGAAACCTCTTCCTGGAGGCATCCATAGATGGGGGGCCCATAGCTGGCCGCATGGACATGTTCCCACCACCATAAGAAGGCCCAGGGAGTTGCCCCCCCATTGACCCCATTGACCCCATGCCCCCCATTGGACCCCCTCCCCTACTGGGTAACATTCCTGGGCGCTGGAAGGTAAAAACTGATGTTTACTTTTTTTGGAAATTACAAACTTACATCACAACGTAACGTTATTTTACATTTTAAATAATAAATAGAAAATGCATGCAGGGTTGAGCAAAACAATAATTTAAACTCTGGCCTCGTTTGTGACAAATGGCGGTGGTGACGATTACTGGTGCAGTACTTGGTGAAAAAAATAAAAATCCAGTTACTGTACACTATAGGGTAACAGTCTGAACTTTCTCTGAAATGAGTAGCCACGTGATTCTCTAAGTCGCATACCAATATCTTCAATGTAACCAGCAGTAAATATAAACGAGAACGTATTGGCTTATAATAACCACACATTTTAATCCTAAATTATATTAACCTTAACCTTGTGTTCAAATGCGGAAGTATCCCACCTTGAAGACTCAAACATTAGAAAGTATTAGCATTTGGCATTTTATTGCATTTCCTGGTTAGGTTTTGGTTAAGTGTGTGTATCAAAACTGCTTACATGGTTGGGTATGCAGTTAATTATTAGATTATGTCTATATTGAGTTAAGATATTGATTTAGGTTATACCAAGTGTAGCTCAAAATCAACGTGTCAACCATACTACACAAACGCCTGTTTTCCTTTTGCTTTCCTTCGCTTGTGGTGTTTTGTATAAGTGTCAAATTACTCCCAAGTCTAAACATGATTGTGCTTTAACTGTAGGTTATTAAGGAACCAGACAACAGAAACTTCAGCCAAGTACGTTACAGTATCTCGATCTCCTGTACCGCTAGATTCAAAACGGTGCGTTTCGTGCCGTACAGTAGCTAACATGAAACGTAAGTAAGTATAAAGGCTTAGGCAGACCTGGTGGTACTGGGGAACGTTGTTCATGGGTCGGGGGTATCCCGCCGGAGACTGTGGAATGCCTGGCATCCTCATCCCTGCAGCATGTCCAGCGTTCGGGTTCATCGGAGGACCCGAAAAGACTGCTCTAGAAGCCATTTCTAGAGCTACAAGTGGTTTTAAAAGTATCTCGATCTACTTGAAATGTCGTTCCAGTGACGTGTGTTGCAAGCTGGCCACACACACAACTTCCAAGTTACATCTGACGTCGGTTTTGAACGAGGTCCGGACAGGTCTGATTCTGACAGCGACCACACTGTCAACAAAAAGCTAGCTAATGTTAGCTAGTTAGCTAATGTCGCGAGTTCCGGGGTTAGCACGCGATCCCACCAAAACCACTTTCATATAGCCTACTTTGAACGCTGCACGTTGTTTCTGCCATCCCTCCGCCTACTTTCAGTTTGCTAGTCAGTCATCGTTTCAGTTAGTTATCCAATACAATCGCGATGACGGTTAACGCCGACTGAATTTGCAGCTTGCATTACAGTTTCGAATACTGGCTCTGGTGTGCTGAATCGTTAAGCTAACTGTACTTCCGTGCTGTATGGAATTATAATTGTATACCATGCCATTATAACTAGGCTTACACGTAATAGCCACATGTATGATAAAGAGAACACCGCAAAGGGGGTAATAGCACATGTAAAAACTTTTTTTTTTTTAAAGTGTATCCTGCACAAATACATTTCATTTCTACAAAATCATCGCTTGTGATAATGCCTTGGGCACACAAAATGTGTCACTGTTGATCTTTTTTCCCCTAGCAATATTCCTACAAGTACATGTTTTGGAAAGGCTAAATTGTGACATTTGTTTGACGCTGAAAATATGTACAGTACAGTAAAAATTAAGGACTAGGAAAACCTGCAGAGATACAAAGCAGCCAGACACTCGAATACTTCTTTAAAATAAGAACTGATCGACAGCCACACCTGCTGGTAATAGCCAGTCAACACACCCTGATGATAAATACAAATTTGTTTTTATCATCAGGGTGTGTTGATTGGCTATTATCTGTGTGTATACTCTGCTTTCCTGTTAAATAACTAGACCTTCAAACTTATTTAATTTTATGAGTTAGTTAGCACGTGTAGTATGTGTCATACTACACGTATCCTATATCCATTAACCCTCATGATGCCCTTTGGGTCAAAATGACCCAAATCACTAGTTTTTTTGTGACAGATAGAAGGCGCTAAATCTAATTGTACAGCTTACACAGACATGATGTGCACTTTTGGCACAAGGTGCGAATTTGAAACCTGAGGACAACAGGAGGATTAAAAGGCACACAAGCAAAAAATAAATAAATAAATCAAAGAAATGAATACACAGCAATGACAGCAAAAACACAAACTAATATACAATCAGATGGCGCCCTCTGGTCATTAAGGACAGTATGAGGGTTAAAATGTACATATTTTCTTCTTGTGTATTTTATAAGGTTCAAATTCATAAACGAATACTCAAGGTTAAAAGTAAGACAACCTCCTTAGCATTATTCAGCATACCTACCCTATAAAATTGCTTAATTAACCAACATTAAAATGCACATGGTTTGACAAGTGACACTTTGGTTTTGTATATATGTTGCTGCTGAGATTTGCAACCTTGACATACAAACACCTATGGACAGGTAACAAATCATTTATTATGCTAGACAGATGAACAAAATAATCCATTATAGCAGCACTTAAACTATTGGAATATTTACACTATCACATCACACCAAGGATACTTGTTACCCTTTACAATGTAAACACATGATACAAAGACAGTTTTGAATGCTAGAAAACAAGCCCAACTATCCAAAAAAAATAAAAAATAATAATAATAGAGCCCTGATTTTCACAGCAAATAACTGCTTGTATAATACAGGGTTCATTTGCTGAACACATTTCCACAGGCAAACAACAACTGACAGTCCCTTCTCATACACACTGTATTATTTAGCTAGAGAATGATCATAATCAAGTGAATGTACAAAAAAAGACAAACCATTGGTCATGATTGTCTGAATGGTAATGCAACACCATTTTCTTCCTTTCCAAAAAATGAGATTTAAGTTTGAGGAAATCAGACCTTATACATAAGAACTATATTGTGGAGAGAGGTGTTCACACATACTCAGACCTTAAATTATGACTGGTGATGGAAAAATGCATTATTTTGATGACAAAAAAAGAAAAGGAAAAATAGAAAATCAAGTATACTGTGAAAAGGTCTCGACTGGATCTGCAGAACAAACATGATAAATGTCACCTAAAACATCAATGTCTGTTGATTTGCCAACATGAGCAGAAGAGTGTTATTGGTCTTCCAAGGAGTTTGTGCGTGCATGCGTGCTCTGTGGGCACATATTGTGAGAACACTGGTGTTTGTGAGTTGAGTATGCTATTGAGGGAAAGTCTCATCTTTCATCAACATGCGTGGGCTTTCTTGGTTGTCCAGACGACGTCTAGGTCCCATCATGCCTAGAAAATTAATACCCACATACTTTAGGCCATATAGTATATCTGACTATTGTAAGAGCACACAATTCATTAGATTAAAATAACCTAAAGCAATAATAAAAGAATAATACTTACCACTTTTATGCTTAAAGGATTTGGATCTTCTGGGTGAATTTGGATTCTAATGCATAGAAATAAATATTGTTTTTATAAAAAAGGTCACTTTATTTATAGATGCTTTTTCAATATGGATAAAACATGCAGCAAGTAGACAACGTCTCCTGGATTGGTCTCGTTATCCTGCACAAATACATTTCATTTCTACAAAATCATCGCTTGTGATAAATGCCTTGGGCCATAGGACTTAAAAGTGATGGAAAACAAGTGTCAGCGGCTATGTCAACATTCTCAGCAATTGAAATCTTTGTCTAATAGACCCCACCCTGAACATACCTTGTCTGATTTCCTTTTCTTGGCTGCAATTGTAAAATAAATTTGATGAATACTTCATATTATAAAGTGTCAGATTGTATGTGAGGGCTTGTGTTTGCAGGTAAAACCTGAAAATACATGGTATATGACAAAAATACCAACAATGTATCACCTTTCTTTTCTGCACCATAGGACCAATCGTTATCATTAACATCATCGTTGTCCTCTTGGTCACTCTCTGACTTGTTGTTGGTGTTGTTACCAGTGACTATTCTGTAAAGGATAGAGGAATAAGGTGTGAAACACAGTGACTCGGCATTAAATCACTCATCCCTTATCAGATTATTTTTGTAATTGTATTTTTACCCCACCACATACGTCTGTATTTTGAATCACCGTGAAATGTTTAAACTTAAAAACGTGCCCTTTTAATACAAATAACATGGTTTGCTTAGTATAAAGTCAAAGTAATTGACTGCAGACTGAGTAAACAAGTAAGCAAATTACAACTACTAAGCTTTCATGTGCCAGCACAAAGAAAACACCGTAACTTTATGTGCCATGCTCAATCTCAGCACAATACCATATACTGTGAAGCCCAGGGTATGATGATTTTTACAAATGTACCTGCGGTTTGCTATGCGGCTGCTGTTACGTCCCATTCCCAGGCATTTCTCAAGGTGCGGGGCAAAGCGCGAGGCGGCAATGCTCCTGCTGCAGTTAGGACATACACACTCCTTGTTTTTCCACTGATTGTACACCTGACCAAAAACATCCACTCCTGGCTGGTCCACAATTTCTGAAGAAGTGCACAAGATAGTCAAATACACTTTCACACTTTTTAACAGCTAATAAGTATTTCAACCATCACAATTTCATACCAGTGTAAATTACTATTAACATGGCCAAGCATTCGCTACCGCTTTGACTATCCTTAATGAAAAGTGGCAGTGTGTGTTTGGTATACAAAATGTCTTCATTCGTACCAAAGTCCCTCATGCTTTCTTGGTCCGTGTCATCCAAGAAAAAGTAGCCCTGCTTAACAGCCCGGTGGACCTCAAAGCACAGTCCCAGGCATGCATCCTCCACCAAGTCAGACAGGATGTCCTGAGCTAGGCCCTGGCAGGGCAGGCCCAGGGGGAGAGACATCAAGAAGTTTGCCACACAGCAGTTTTATTGTGGCATTAATAGTGCTATGCATTCAGAGGTTGTGTGCAGTGTGCTGCAGCTGTAATCTGCCAAAAGCAGTTTAGTAGAATACTAATGTGGCACTACTAGTGTACCTCCAGCTTGCTGTTGTCCAGGCTGGACATTGAAACCTCCTCCATTTTCATTTGCCAGAATTACAAGATGAGCCGACACTGCTGTGGTCATGCTGTAGCGCAGCAAGCATTGACCAAAATAGGGCTGCTGCAAGAGCATAAAATACAAGCTGGCAACATAGTAACATACAACAATTCTTTAGAAATGATTGCGTGCTGCATGGATGGTGTGTGGAATGTTGAACTTACAATTGCACGTCTAAACCCGGCAGGAATCAGTTCATTTCAGACTTCCCACGTTTATAACCTACTAATAAAAAGAAAAACACAAGTTACAGTAGAGTGACAACAATCAATCAATTAAAGAACGTCGACATAGAAATGCTCAACTGTCAAATATACAATGCCAAGACAATACAGACGTTAAAGTGCCTAGCATACAGCTCGAAATCCTGCTAAACAAAACAAAGAGCATGGCTTTGGATAGGCTAAATATATTATAATACATAGTAGATGAAAGCCACTAGAATCGGCTGTTTCGCACACACGCAGCACGTTACAAACACTGGAAATTAAACACAAAAGTATCTAATAATAGCAAACATTACATTGTCGTCTACGGTTTTCGTTGTGCCTTTGAAGAATAAAGATTTGACTGCTGCGAAGCTTGCCCACGATCCCACTGCTGCACTGCGGATGTTAGCTCCTAGAGCTCCCACTACACCACCGGAATAAGTGGACAAATCAACACTGTAACCCTTATACATAAAACAGCTAGAAAGGTACCACATCCACCGTAATTGGTAATTATGTTTATTTACCTAATTCGGCAGGCATCCATCTTTACATTAGGGAGATCAGACAGTAGCAATCGATTGCTACACTGGTTTTACGAAATCCTTGCCGGTTAGGAATGAGTGACGACCCAGGGGCAGCACTACAAGCTTGATGGTAATTCACACATCCATTTGTAATCAGACTTCACATCCTTAATTGAGTATAAATAAAACACGGCCAATATAAATGATCAACTTTAAATATGAGGATGTGCGCATTTATTTGAGGACAAATATCCAACAACAGAAGATCTCAAACTGAAAGCATCAAAGTCGACGGTATTTGTCTTCTAAATATAGCAGATATTCCACATTTAAATCGATTAATTAACAAATTAATCATATAATCAAAAATATATAGTTAAAAACATTTACAGGTATGACAGCAGCTCAGTCAATGTGGTTTATAGTCCATTATTATGCCATGCCCATGGATGAATTAACCTTCCTAATCCACTTAAACATCAGAGTTGTCTGTGATATTTCCATCGTTGCCAGTCATATCCATCTCATGTGACCAAAACATTATGTTGTCCTGGTCCTCCTCTTCCTCTTCCTATGCACCAACAAGACAAACTTTGTCAATTTTTTTTTTTATACAAAAAAAACAACACAAAAGTAGGAAAAGCAATATTCTACTTATCTAACCTCAACAGGGCCAAAATCTGCCCAATTGTCATCATCACTGTTGCTGTCTTCAAAGCGCTCATCTTCAGAATCCTTATAATAATTTAGAATACATGAAAATTTATACAGACACATTTCAGAATATACACGTTGCAAATAAGATTAAACGCAGTTGCAGTACTATAAAGGATAGAATTGTCCATTAAAAAAGGTCAGGCTAGTGATTATAAGCCCACCTGCTTTCCCCACACCTTTAATTAAACAGTGGCACAACAATGTATTTTTGCTGTGTATGGATGAACAATTAAAATAATTTCATTGCAATGACAATGAGTGCCCAACATCCATGTCAACTTACAGATGGTCTGCATTCCTTTTCCTCTTCCTTCACATTGTTATCAAGATACTTAGCATTCTATAAAGAAAGTGTTGAGACTTTTAGAAAGAATCTATTGTAATTAGATAACATCACATTAACCATTAATTATTATGATTATTTTTTTGTAACTTACGCTGGGTTTAAACTGCTTGTATTGTGACTGTTCTACTGCTGTCAGTGTCTTTAAAAAAAAAAGATATATACAAAATTAGTTAAATGAACAAAATGTAGGTCTAGACATGAACATGGTTTTAGGATGCTTTCACAGTCATTTAAACTCTAAACTAATTTTATTTTATCATCTAAAAAGTTGTACATTTCTAATTACATAGCCCTGTGAAGGCAAATGTAATAGGAGTTGTGATTTAAACAGGAAAATGATCAATCCACCCCAGAATATGATTGTTACTGTATTTTGTACCATTTGATTTCACTTTGCAATACATGTTGGAAATGCTTTGCGTGTACAGTAGACGCAAACATGTTAATTGGTCAGATTAATTCCAGTAGTGCATTAGTCAACGTGGCTCTATTATATTGCTTTTCATCTGTCTTTTTTTAAATTTTTTAATTATGTTTTGATTATTAATGTTCAGATATCACAAAGTGACCAGGAATATTCAATATGTTCACACTTGAACACAAAGTTAGACGTTTACTGGTGGGCACTTATTAACAAGGTAGGTGTGAAAGCACCTTGGATGAGAAAGTTGCCTGCCCCCACATACTTTGAACCATTTCCGTAGCTCCACTGCATATGCCTTCATGTTCTCTTCTGCTTTACGTTTGTAGCAACATCTCTCCATGGCAGATAACTGTCTCCACATTGGACTGACTGTGGCAATCCGCTGTCTTATTTCTGGGATCTCACATTTCATGAGTTCCATTTGTTCCTTGCAGAACACAGTATTTCCTAAGCTGTGTTTATGGATGATAAGGTAAATGTTTACGTTTTTCATGATATATGAATAAACATTTCTTAGAATTAGTTAGCTTAAAATTAGTAAACATTTTGGTTTATCTTTTCTGTAATTTTTTCTGTAAACCATATGCATCTGTTCAAAAGTTTCACAATATACATCACTTATGCACTTATAGAAATAACCATTTAAAAATCTACTACCAAATTACCCATGAAGGCAAACTGCCAAGAATGTAAATTAAAATACAGATATCAATATTTTATACACCATCCTACTGATAGACAGCATGTTTTGACAATACAGTAGAAAGGAAATGTGGAGTATAGTAAGATATAATCATGCTTACTGAGATGGCTTCTTGGGCTCACCAGTAAATACAGGTTTTGCCATGTATCTTGATTTTTCTGGGTAGTCCTGCGCATTAATCAGATTTTACATTTAAGATAACTTTTCACATTAATATTTAAGACAGCATTATGAACAGAGTTAAATACAGATAAATGTGCTTTCCAGAGCCTCTTCTAAGTTAACATCCAATATCCATCAAGACCTTACAGGAAATACTGGTAAACTCCATTTAGGACCAGTTTAGCTAAACCCATCCTAAGGTGAGTTCAAAATTCAAAATGCTTTTGCTATGAACTTGAAAGTTTGTGTGTCAACATTCCAAAATTATTAGATTTAAACGGTCGCCCTTCGTCCAGCTTCATTATGTGTCAGCTGAGAACTACCTCCCCAGAGCGTTTTCTTGTGTTCGCAAACATTTGCGGAGAACTAAAAGCAAACAGAAAACTGTTTGAAAACGTTAACATTCGCCAATTTTGAATGCACCTCTTAATTTTATCTAAGTGACAGAGCAACAGCACCTACATGTTTACATGGCATAACGCTTGAACATTACATGCAAAATGACTTACTTGCAGATGTTTCCTTTTTTTGACTTCATATTGTTGTTTCAACTGAAATAAATGAATGTGTTATTTATTTAATATACTGTAGCAAAAATTTAGCTGACTGACAAGAACATATACAATTCATATTATAAGTGTTGACAGTATGCTGACTGTTCCTGTGCTGTTTTAACGGTTATGTCTCTCTATAATTTCAAACATTCACCTTCAAGGAGAATGAGTGTGTGCATGTGTTCCAACCTCTTTGCAGCGTGTGTTATACTCGTCCTTCTGATTCTGAGTGAGACTCTTCCAAAGTTGGGCACATGCGACAACTTTGTTTTTTGGTATTAAATCCTGCTGCATGGAAGATGCCATCTGCTCCTTAATAAAGAGGATGTAGCCATTGCTACACACACACACACACACACACAATGTATACAGTATAATAAGTCAGTCTGTATCTTTCATTGCTATACGAGTACTGAACAGATTCCATTTACACATGGTGTGTATTACACAAATTATATTTTATTGCAGTAAATTAACTGCAGTAATCAACACCACCACTATGAATAGCTGGTTACCGGTCTGGAGTAACATATCTGGTTCAATAAAGCCTACGGTATACCAAGTCAAGAGCAATCTAATTACTTCTGACCAACCCTCAGACACTGCTTGGCACTACTGGCTATTTGAAAAACTTTGCACTTGGGGCACACTCTAAATTCACCATTCCTGTGTCAAGGTACACTGTATAGCAATTGCACTTTAAACACCAGAAGCTGGTTCATGTTTTTCCATTTGGTCCCCAAACTCCCTAGACTTCTTCCACTAAAATACAAACAGACCAGGCCAACCTGAGTATTAGCAGCAGTAAGAACCCTGGCAGCTTGGTATGCATGTCTTGACATTGTGTTTCACCTAGTAAGAAGTCAGGGGCTTACCCAGGAGGTTTGACAGGCAGGCTGTCTGGTGTGGTTGTCTCGCCGCTGTTTGGAAGTGGTTTCTGTGATATGCTGCACTTATCCATACTATTAGGCCGCTGCTTTTTTTTTTTCTAATAGCAATTATAAAAACAATGTCGTTTCTTCCATTAAAAACAACAATAATCACAGTTTCTCCAAGTGAAACAATAAAATAAGCTTTCCTCACCAGTTTCTTCTTCCCAGCTAAGCGAAAACCAGCGTCATCAATTAGCTCTGAAAGAGTCCGCACCTTCTGCAACTGAAAACAGACTTCAGTATTTCATCATAACAACGTGTAAAGAAATAATCAGTCAGTGGACATGACTGCTGTTGGATGACTATACTTTTCCAATAGAAGGACACATCCGTGAAAAATAAACATTTTGTGAGCTTTTGTAAAAACGTCAGGCCCAGGACACCGTGACTTACCTCCTCTAAAATCTCTTCCCACTTTTTTTCACATTCTCCCGAAGAGTAGGGGTGAAAGGCCACCATGTCCCATTTAATATACTTCTGTGCATAGGTATATTCGCTGTTTCTATGGCTCCTCGGAATGTGTTTCTTAATAACACGCAGAAGCTTTCTAAGATCATCATTAGTCCAAGCTTAAACAAATAAGAGCAACAGGAAATTACCATCATTAAATAGTCGAAATGCATGCCCTGACATAGCTACTGTAGCAGATAATCGTGTAGATTTTCTCCCCTGGTAGTCTACTCCAGATAACCGTTTCTTGAACTTTCTCATACGGGCTTAAACGCACCTGGTACTTCAGGCTCCATATGAACTTAAGTTATTCTTCCTTTGAAGATATTCAGTAGAAATGCATATAACGCAAGCTAATGAACATATGCTAACTTGGCTATAAGATATATGTCCCGCAAACACTCAAGCTGGGCGTTAAATAAAAACAAAATGCGTTAAAAATGTCAACACAAAAAATGAAACAGTATTGTTTAAAGTTGCTTTAAAGTAACATTAGTTGATAACTTGATTTGACGATAGAGAAAGCATGGTGGGCTCCACACATATTGTAGAGCTCGTCTTCTGGTTGAAACAACCAATCGCGAACAAGAAAAGTGTAGCGCAGCTTTAAAGGGACAGACTCCATGTCAGTCAAGCGCACATCTGCAGTTCTCCCACGTGTATTCTCATGTTTTTTGTATAACATTATTTGTGATCAGGGGCGGACTGGCCGTACTAAGGTTCGGGAGAACTCCCCTAGGGCCGGTCCATTCCAGGCCGGAACGGTTTAAGTGTTTAAGTTTAAGTTTCTAAGGTTTTTACGATCCGATAGGCCCGACCGGCTGCAGCTGACTCTGTCTCTGTGTCACGGTGCCTTCCTCATCCTCGGTGTCAATCGAAAGAGCTTGGGTTTCTGTCATAGTTGTGTGACACCCCCCCAAAAAACAAAAAAAACGAAGGGCCTGTCTGTCTCAGGGCTGAATTTCTGTCCCAGTCTATATCTGTTTGTGATGCATTTATTACAGCAAAATAATACATAACATGTTACAGTGGTAGTGGTGTTTGTCGTAATGATCCCCTACACTGCCATTGATTAATAAAGACCACCATTTTGTGATATTTATTTATTAACTGAATTTACCAATATAGCCTAATTTAGCCCTACAGGCTATATATGACATAATCTGGAAGATATATTTTATATATCATTACAAAGCAGTAAATTCCACATTTTAGAAACAGTAAGACATTGTTGGTATACATATTATTTCCTATAAAACAATAAATCATTATACTGTAATACATGTGTGTGTTTTCAGTGTGTTATCAGGCTACAAGTGTTTAAACTATTTCAACTTTTATTGCATGTAAAATATAATATAGCCAATTCACACTAGCTCCACATCAAGGCCGTTTTGGTAAGTAAAGTTTATGTAGAACATGGTTCATTATACCTTGACGTAAATTCATATACTAACGTAACCAACACACTCAACTTCCATTGTTTCCAAATTCAAATCTCAAAAACATAGGCCTACTACTTGTAACTTTGAGTGTTCTGATTACATTATATACATTTCCCAAAAATAAATACATTTGAAAATGTTTTCAATCTCAGACTAGATCCAGCCAAGTCAGCGTATTCAACTGTTAGCAGGAAGCATCCTAATTTAATATAACATGTTTTTGCTACAGTTTGACCTGCTACCGTACAGGTAAATGATACTTCATAAGCTAGGATAACTAAGAGGGAGGGGAGAGCCGGACAAAAGTAACACTTATTTAATTTGTTGTGATCAACAGTTAAGGTATGCTGTAACAATACCATGTGCAATTTTGTAATAATGTGAAGCATCTTTGATATCCTTTGAACGGAGTTAGCGGGGACAAAATAACACAGGGGTGGGAAAGAGGTACTGTAAAGCAACGGAATAAACTTTAATTGTTTGATATTGTTCTTGTATATATTTAAAAAATCAAACAATCTTCTTATTGTTATGTAATTGCAAACATATTATTTCCTTTATATTATTTCATTTCATTTTCAAATATATGGCCTAACAATCAATGGTGTTTGGATTTTTAATTCAGACCTTTAGCATTTCCTTAAATTCATGCTTCAAATCATATTGTGTGATTTATAGTTAAATATAATTATTGTTGATGTAAGAAGCCTTTGCTGCACATCTGGCACATGATGATTCTGCTAGAGGAGACATCAAGACAAATCTCTGTCATTTCCACCCTGACACTTGACATATATGTTGTTGTATGGGTTCAGAGAAAATTGCCTTTTTACTTTTGCCCTGTACTTTCGTCCCAGCTCTCACCTAATCAGAAATAGTTTGTCTACAATGGCATTTGAGATTCATTGTATACATCCTGTCCTGGTTCCTCTTCAAATGTCACCTTAGCATCATCAGCATCCAACTGAAACACACAGAAGACATGGGAACGCGAAGGAACAGTCAGAAAGTAACACACACGTGTTTACACACATTGGTGACGTGTTCATACATAGATATTAGTCCACTGAGTTTATGATACTACTGCTTAGCCTAGTAAACATCTCTCATTGATCAGCATGTAATAAACTTACATATTTCATCTCCAGTTCTGTGAAGAAGCAGCCAGTCAAAAGTATGCGTAGGGGGATGGTGAGGATGATAACAAATGGTAGGGCCAGGGAGGCTGGACTGGACTTAACAATCCACAGAATTGCAAGGCATACTATTTGGATGGCAGTATACAGATGCATTCTGCCTGTGCTAACCTGTAGACAGCATACAAATGAGCCAGAATGAGACCTCATCATGAAACACTGGATTAATTAAATGAATTCATATTAGTGTGCATGCTAATTATCCTGATCAGCTTTGTTGAAATCAGACTGATATGGGGGTCTTAACTGAGGAATGATCTGAAATATATTGTAAGTGCTCTCTCTCACCCTAGTGGCATAGGGCTCATCAGGGTGATACTTCTTAGGGATGAGAAGAAGCAGGATGCGATCCCATAACTGAATGCCGTTGAGCGAAGTGATTCCCATGTAAAGGAAAATCCCAAACAGTGCTGGCATTGGGATCAACTTCAATATTGGTTCCATCAGAATAGACAGACCTTAAACAAAAATAAAGTTGTTATAAAAAAACTGATATCAGCCCACCTCAATGCTGAAAAACATTTTTTATGACTTTAATATTGTTGTACTAACAATAGTAAAGTCGTAACAAGTTTTAATTTAACCAGTATTTTCAAGAAACATAATTAAAAGTTTTTAAAGAAGCTTACAATCTTTACAGTCATATTGTAAGTTTTGATTAATTTGTAATTTTTGAATAGTGTACTCACCAACCAAGAGGGCAACTAGAATTCCACTGATTCTCTGCTCCATCACCTTCTCAATCACAGGCTTTGGCCCTTTACTCATGATGGTGAGGGCGTTGGCATGGGTGACAGAGCGAACGGTTGTAGCACTTAGCCATGGAACACCTAATATAGCTCCTATCCCTCCCATGCACACCAATAGAAGCAGGTCAAAGTGGAAACCAGAGCCTTTCACCATCTTCCTTTCTGGTTTACTCACGATGAGACTATGGTGGATTGATGCAGATAAATATAAAAGAGGATATAGACTCCACACAGCAAGTGAGCAATACAGCTTCATATACATGTATTACTTTAGAGTGGGTCTCACTCACGTAGTAATCTGAGACTCCAGGAAGATGAGAATGAAGACAAGCAAGGCTGGGACGCAGCAGGCGAACATCATCCAGACTGGGAAAGTCTGGTGGTCCCCTAAGGGATTAATCAGCCATCCTCTTTTGGCTGGGTTAGACACTGTAAGACCTTTAGGAACCACCAGTTTCTGAAATAAAATATAAGATAATATTACTTAAAATATTTTATTTGAACTTTGTGAATATTTGTGGTATTAATGAACTAAAAAGTAGTGCTGTTGTTAGGCCCTTTAAAAGTATATGATATTTGCCTTTAAACAAAATGTTACGGAGATGATGACGTACATATAATAGCCCAACACATTTCAGGACATTTTGTGGCATAATAAGTTCCACACTTTATAATCTTTATTTTGTAACAGTGTGAACAAATCCTGCTTGAGGCAAACATTAGCTTTGTTTTAAAAATGTTATTCAAATACATTGTAGCTATAATGTAATACTCATTAATACAGCTATTTGTGAATTAAGTATCCTAATGAGGTGACACTTGAAAACGTTTTAGGAAAGAATTTGTGGAATTCTGCTGCCAAAGGTGTGCTGCAAACAAACACAAGTACACACAGCATACGCATGCAAAATGAGTCACATTATTCACTGCTAATTAAATTGCTAATCATGACTAAATTCCTGTCTATATCAGGGATTAATTAATACAGTAAATAAATGCGTTAATTACCAATAAATTCATTATTTTGGGTGTAAGCCATGGATTTCAACTTTTAGTTGACAATTGTTAGTATACTATGAGTATTATGTTAATTAACATATGAGGCAACAGGCTTTAGTTTCTAGACCCACTCCCTTATCAAGGGAAGAGTAAGCTTACAGTATGAAAAAGTCCCCCATATTTCCAATCTAGGGCCCTCTGTACTGAACATAATTAATACATCACTCTCATTTGGCATTGTACCTATAGCTTTTAAAACAGCAGTTATTAAACCATTGCTAAAAAAAACTTCCCTTGATCCTGAAATCCTTAATAATTACAGGCCGGTCTCGAATCTCCATTTGATCTCTAAAATGTTAGTAAAAATTGTAGCACAGCAAATGATCGACCGTATGAATATTAATAAATTATTTTAAATATTTCAATCAGGATTTAGAGTTCTCCACTCTACTGAGACTGCACTTATGAAAGTTGTTAATGATTTATTACTTACCATGGAGGCGGATACCTCATCCATTACAAAGATTCTGCCAATTTTATGCAGATGCAGAAATGTTAAATCATGCGTCTGTATCATCGCGCCTTGATTATTGTAACGGCCTTCCGAGAAAGAGCAATACAAATCTACAGATGGTACAAAATACTGCTGCCAGAATCCTGACTGAAACCAAAAAATGTGATCACATCACCCCAATACTTGCTAAACTCCATTGGCTTTAAGATTTTACTACTGATTTACAAGGCATTACATGGATTGGCTCCTTCCTATTTATGCAATCTAGTAATACCATATGTACCATCCAGAGAACTGCGCTCACAAAATGCTGGCTTGTTAACAATCCCTAAAGTTAAAAAGAAATCAGCAGGATTTAGAGCATTCTAACATGGGCCCCAGTATTATGGAACTCCCTACCAGCTGATGTTAAAGGTGGTAATACTTTTACTACTTTTAAAATCAAACTTAAAACCTATCTATATAGTAAGGCATTTCCCTAGCATTATTTATGTTCACCCACGCTTAGGGGCCTGTATGGTTATCCATTGGGCCCCTTTGAGTCGTCTTGTGTGTTTTTCGTGTTTCTGGCCTCTCTCTTTTTTTCTCCTTCTCCTGAGTGTGGTGAATTGGGGATGAGGCCATAATCTTGGACATTGGCTGGCTATCCTCTGTCCGGGGACGACCTTCATCGGGAGTAGGAGCTGCCATGATGTCATTCGGACTGCGAATGAGGGTTGCTGCTTCTCCTGTGGGCGTGTCTTCAGTGTTGGAGTGGAGTGCTATTTGCGGACTCTACGGAGGCGATTGGATGGTAGTGGCTGGGTGTCCCCCAGACATGACTCCTGTATTGGAGTAGAGTGCTGTGGAT
>JAODUG010000011.1:537461-562743 GCA_027564795.1 Aphredoderus sayanus
CCCAATTGCTCCCAGTGGTTAGGTGCTCCTTGCATGGCTTGCACTGCCATTGGTGTATAAATGTGTGTGTGAATGGTAAACGTGATACAATAATTTACAGCGCTTTGAGTGGCCGGTAGGCTAGAAAAGCGCTATATAAATGCAGTCCATTTACATTGCACCATATTCGTTCCATGAATAAGCGGCCATGACACATCAAATTGTTGTAGCTCCTCTGTACATTGTCATATCTGAACCATACTTTAATAGATTGATAAGGGTCCAGCCCTGAACACAATGACATGCCAATATTCACCCATAGTCATAGCACCACCTACTGGTGACAGGAAGTGACCCTTTAACAAAGCAGCCCTGCTTTACCTACATGGACGAAAATTCTGTGGATTATGTATTGTATCCAGACGCACAGAAATTGTTCTTGGAGCCATTCCCTAAATCTAACAGGAAGTCGGCCATTTTGAAGTTTTTATATGCCATTTATATGCTATGTATTTTAACGAACTCCTCCTGTGTGTTGTAAAGACCATAATGATTCAAAATTGTACAAACTATGATTGTTTGATAAAGGGTGTGTCCACCTGAGTATTGATGATTCGCCATGAAACATTATATTCATATAACTCCAGTGTAGATGCTCACACACGCACCAAACTGTACAGACATGTCGATCGCTCAAACCTGATGACACCCATAGGGAAATATTCACTCATAGTCATCGCGCCACCTACTGGCGACAGGAAATGTCAAGTTTTACTCTGTGGGGTTCTGCTACTAGACAGTTTGCCATATCCTTTTCAATACTACCTCAGAATAGTCACAAGACATGGGTTATGGCATGATATGGTCATTGTGAGTTTTCATTCCACGTCCTGTTCATGGCTTGGCGGCAAAGTCAAATCCTGCGACAGGAAGTGCAACTTTTCTCCATCGCTCAGCGTCCAAAGCTCGCGGCAGTTCAGGGCTGCGTCCATGGCACACCCCTACGCGCGTGACAGTGCGAGGGCCCGCCCAGCGTTGCTTGCAACACTAGTTTGGAGTATTTCTACTGGTTACCTTGGCGATCTGGACACACCAGTTGAGCAGGGACTGAGATCCGATCCGGTCCTGGTTTTCTCTGACATAGTCGAGCAGGCAGCCGTAGGGCATCAGCTGAGTGACCAGCTGTACGGTGGAGGTGAGACATATCCCCAACAAACGGCACACATACGGACTGGCCACGCCTGCCATCACATAGGCCTCCTGGAGACACACAGGGAGGAAGAGAGGCTTTTGAAAAGTCAGGACTTTTTTCATGTATGTATGTACAGTATGATTGTGTGTGTGCACGTGTGTATGTATGTATAATAATAATTATATAATAAACTTTATTTGTATAGCACTTTTCATACAAGAATTGTAGCTCAAAGTGCTTGTGCTTGTATGTACAGTATGTATGTATGTATGTGTGTGTGCATGCATGTGTGTGTGTGTTTGTGCTTATGCTAGTGTGCAACTGACATCGAGGATCTCCTTGTTGGCTTTAGGGGAAGTGTTTTCACGTAAAACTTTGATAGCAACTGGAATCTTCACATTCTCCCCTTCTGGAGCCCACACACCCTAAAACATACACACACATCAGGTGAGTGTCCAGGTCCATAACACCCTATCCTTATAAGACTTTAAGATGGTGCTGACAAGAATCGCTACCTTGTACACCGTGCCAAAAGCTCCTGATCCAAGCACACGAAGTTTCTTGAGTTCCGTTTCCTTCAGGATTCTCATCTGCGCCTGATTGGGTGATGCGCCGCTGGGAGTCAGGGGCTCCACAAGCTAGACACACACATTCTGATAAAACGACTACAACTCCCAGCACAACACAGACCGTCATAAAACATTTTTTAAATACAACTCCCTGCTAAACAAACACTTAAAACTATAACTCCCACCTCATGTTCCTGCAGAATGCGTCTCATAGTCTCTTTCCTGCGGAGTTTCTTCTGGCGCCGCAAGTAAAACACGAGCAGCGCCATCAGGATGAAGAACAAAACCACGCCCCCTACTGCTGCTGCGATGGATGTACCAGGACTACACACACACAAAATATGATAACAATTGTAATCCAGACCTTTAAAAACATGTTTTATCAAATGTTAGGACTTGACTGAACAATATCGGGCAGCAATATATATTAAATGTCCCTAAAATATAAATGTAAATATTACAAAATACTGTAAATAATAAACATTGCATTAATTCTGAGTTATGATTAGGTTATTACTTGCAGGAACAACTGAACAGGGGTTGATCCATATCAGATCAAGATAGAGCCTTACTTGGTCGTGGGGTTGATAGGACAGCCTTTCTCATCCAACTGACCGCATCTGAAACACACACAGGGTTCTACACTGTGCAGTTGTTTGCACTTCACTCAGTAGCACATTACACAGCGTGTGTTTGTCTATGTGTGTGTACTTACAACAGAATAGTTAGTACAAAATGGTACACTCACAGTACGCAGTGTGCATTCACAACAGGGTAACTTAGCAGAACCATATGTGTGTGTGTATGTGTGTGCGAACTTACGACAGACTACAGTTGGTACCGCAGTATACACAGTGGCCTGTAGCGTTAGCATATTTCCATATGGTGTGTGTTTCTTCCTTCACACCACTAGGACAGCGATCTACACACACCTCTCCATCCTGGAAGCTCACACACTCAGTGCACTGGTATGCCCCCTGTTCACGTACATACACACACACATACAGTATACTTTATATTTACTCAAAGGTATTGCAATAGTATTAGTGTATACAGTACTAACACTGCACATAATCTATATATTACTGTAAGCACTGACCGAACCATGGCAGGAGGCAGATCCGTTGATTGGTCGGCATTCTGAGTGACAGGAAACACAAACATTTCCGTCCATGAACTCCCGCCTTTCTCTGGAAGACAGAACACATCAGACCACACACACACGCGCACACACACACACACACACACACACACACAGACACACACTCTCACCCATTGTTGATGTCACAGTGGTCCACACACAGTGTTCCTCTCTTGAAGGTTCTACAGGAGAAACACTGTTGGGGCCCTGGACCCCAACACCCCCCTTCACACAGATGGTCACACACACGGCCCTGCTCCTCTGTAGACAAACGCGCGCACACACACACACACACACACACACACACGTGATAATCTAATCTAATAAACCATTATGTATGTGTGTGTGTGTGTGTGTGTGTGTGTGTGTGTGTGTGTGTGTGTGTGTGTGTGTGTGTGAGTGTGTACCACAACTGCGGGGATCCTGGTTGTGTGTGAGGAGGCGCTGTGCGTGATTGGTGGGGGTGATGAGGTTCCAGGGCAGGGAGGATGTGAAACACAGCTGGCTGTTGTTGTGGAGGAGCAGGAGACCTCCAGACACGCTCCTCAGAGATCGCAGACCAAGAGACATTATAGACAGGTTCTGGACCGCCAGGGAGAACACCCCTCTGGGTAGACACAAAGACAGGCAGGCAGGTAGATGAAGAGAGAGACAGGCAGGCAGACCGCATTAGTTTTCTATTATATTACATTACATATATTGTATAATATTCTATATTATACAATAATTAGTTTGCATCATTGATAGAGTGTCTACCAAGTACCCACCCACAAAGGTTTAAATCAGACAATTCCGTCAGTTTCTTTTTGGCACTTATGTCTGTATACAGGTCTTCCAGCAGGCTGTTTTGATTTTGCAAGGCTTATGGTCAAAAGCCCTTTATTTGAACAATACTGGCCATCCATCTTATCATCTCCACCCACAGCTTAAGAAGTAGGCTACTTCTGTTTTTCTTGCAGGCATTGGATTCACTAGCATAAACCCTCAGACACATTGGAAGAGACTAGCAGCAATGTACTGTAGTTTCGGGAGACCAAGTTATAGCAACAAAAGGCAAAATAACTTCACATTCACACCACCAGCTACACCCAGCTACAAAGCGACAGCTATCATTCATTTCAATGAGCGTGTTAGACCATGAATGGAGACATACATACATACTGTATGGCTCTGGTAATCAAAACATCACACCCCTGCTCTGTGTGTGTGTGTGTGTGACTGCTCGCAGCCGTAGCCCTGCTGCTCGGAACCGCCATGTTGCCGCCGTTGAGGCAAACAATAACTCCCCCCCCCATTCCGCCTCCTGTACCTTTTCCATGGAATGGCAAGGCAGAATGAAGACTCAGTATTACGCCAAATGGCAGTATATGGTTGCACTGCTATGTCAGAGCGGTGCAACCACTGTCCACCAACAGCTGAACAGGTGAACTAATCTGTCCCCTTTAAGTCGCTAATGTTGATATTTAAACTCAATCAAAACAAAAACACCTCTCCCTTCAATGTTATAGGCTGCTCCCTCAGAGGCTCTGCCCCCTGTTTTGGAAAAGTATTGCCAAGGCCAGGATACTAGTATTGCTGCTTGGTGTGGTCTGCCACATTTTGTTTGCGACATAACATAGCCAGGGCTGTGTAGAAACACCAGATTATTTTGTCAGCGGACACACAGAACGGGCAGCTAGCGGACTATGAGCAGATATTCGCTAAATGTAACAAAAAGTGTATTACAGATCATGTGGTACACACAGACGTGTCAGACTCACCTGTAGAGCATGCGTCCTCTGATTACTTTGACGTTTTCAAACACGCTGAGATCGGACAGACTGTCTGGCCACGCATCAACATATAGGTACCCTGTGCATGAACACACACACACACAAACACACACAAAACTTCATTCAGATATCTAACAGGAAGTAACCATGTCATAACCTTTGACCTATAGCACAATGCGGGACCCAACCGCAGCACGGACAAATGACTTTCTGCGGTAGGTGCCATCTGCTGGCGCAACAAGGTAGTGAGTTTGAAACCCGAGGACAGTGGGAGGATTAAAGGTGCCTAGGAAATGTACATGTATACATTTTTATTTGTATTGCTTATGTGTGAACGTGGTGAGCTTTAGGTGAGCTGTAACCTCACCTAAAGAATTACCCATTCACCGACTTTCTCGGTTGTCTGTATACTGTACTCTCTATACTCATTTTTATATAAAAGACACGGTAGCTGTTGTTTAGTGCACATGTACGAGTCTATTGCTGGCGTGGTTCTACGCTCAGTGGAAAGCAGTGTAGGGAAATGCAGTTCACAAAGACAAATGACCGGCTCCAGCACAACACAGAGTCCTAGTAAGACTAAAAAACAACAACAAGAGAGGTTTAATCTGCTAAAGCTATTCACGCTATGGTGAAAACACAGATCAATGCAAAGCATTTTGAGGCTTGGAGAGACCACTGTTTGGTTTTGGGGATCAAAGTTGACCTAGAGCTGGCTTTTACACTCTTAACATTATTGCAATTGAAATTAATAGTTGTTAATTAACTTGTTTTGTACTTGTCCTAGAACAAGACTGTTCTAGACAGCTCCCAGAAGTAGAACCAGTACCTGTGATCTCCTCCAAGCTCCTGAAGACTTCAAGCTGAGAAACAGACAACCCTGAGAGATTGGTAGAAGGGCCCCTGGAGACAGAGACAATGTTATTTTGTGTGTTTGTGCATGCGTGTATGTGGTGATGTGTGTCCGTGTACTGTATGTATGTGTGTTCTCACCCAGTGAAGCTTTCTGCAAGAAATGCCAGACTTCCAAAGATCTTCTTGCACCCAACAAACTGCTTCAAGATATCAGCTGTTACCACAGTAATTCCCTGTAGAGAGCCCATGCCCAGCCCGTAACACACTGCAACACAGGATACAATATGAAACTGAATATCTCTATGGCAGAGACTTTTAGGTTGCTAAACACCAGTGTTGGGGATAACGCCTAACTGTAATCACCTTACAGTTATGCAGTAATGCAGTAATATAACAATATTGTGCTTGTCATACATGCTGGTGCAATGATCGCCTGATCTCTTGTGTGACTTGAGCTAGAGTTCGTGCTGGAGATATAAATGGCAGTTTATGAGGCATATCCATGTGTCTGGATATCACTTGCTACCCGAAGCACTAGTCAATCAGCACAATTGGTTGCAGCTGGCTCGGTCTATACAGTAGGCTACTGTAGGCTAGGAAGATGGGCTCATCCTTTCAACACAGATTCTGGTCTTTTATTTGAGGTGTCAGTCGAAAGGTCAAGAGTGCAGACGCAATGTTGATATAGCAATTGTTTAAGTGGAACCTGGAGTTATGGAGATGTATTGGAAGATTAGGCATGTCTGCCGGCTCATATTAAATGATGCAACAGCTCAGCAGTCCATGGATAGTATTAATTAATGTAATAATGTGATACATTTGACAAAATATTTTACTGGATTTGATCATATGGATTTCCCGATGTAATAATGATGTTTTTTTCATAATTGTACCTCGGTGGAGTAGGCTCCTATGAGGCTTCACATAATACTGTTGCTCAGTTTAGAATGGATTGATTGGTATTGCTATGTAGCATGAGCACACATTAAGAAAGCCTGCAAACGATGGGCCTTCTGCTTTTTAACAGGTTAACTTTGTATTGTTAACTGTCAATTATGTGACGCATCTGAGGCAATGTTGCCTAGTAACGCAAAAGTAATGGCTTTCTACCGTGAGTAATTCAGTTACACATTCAATGTGTAACACATCACTTGTTTTGAGTAACAAACCCAACACACACACACACACACACACACACACACACACACACACACACACACACACACCTTTGGTACAGTCGCTTTCACATTTATCACAGCGCTGGATCTCGGTCCCATCTGATTGGGTCAAAATCACCTCCTGATTCGCTGTGGGACAGACCCTAGTACACGCTACCTCCATAGCCAGGTAGTTATCTAGACATAGAGAGGTAGAGAAATGTATTTATCTAGAGCCAGAGGTGCATACAGGAGAAGGTCTAGATAGGCAGAGAGGGAACAGGCAGGTGAGTACAGGAGAATCTAGAGAGACAGACAATATTGAGGTACGTACGAGGGCAGGTCTTGACACAGGAAGCTCCAAAGTTGTACTTCCTGTTCTTGTTGGGTTTGGACTGGAAGGTCACTGTGTCATAGATGGTGGGTGAGGGGCAGGAGTCCCGACACACACCACTGTCGTTAAAGTGACGACACGCCTGGCACACACACAGACAGACAGTGTGCTTCACTGCACTATACAGCATACCAGCACTGTATGTTATATGGTGTGTGTTTGCGTATACATGTACCAGACAGTCTGAATCTTTAGGGCCGGTACAGCCTGCAGCACACTGCATGTGACAGCAGTGATGTGACTGATTGCCTTTACAACGCACACACCCTGAATCACACAGAATGTGCGTTACTAAGAGACAGAGACAGAAAGAGATTATAAGCCATGCAGATTTGACCAAAACAAGGACCTCATCACTAATGAAAATAAAAAACATATTTTACATATTATACTTAAAATGTAAATATATTGTAGGTGTGAGAGACTGAAACAGAAAGCTATGTTGCTCCAAGATAAATCAGATTCATATAATGACATTTTATATAATATAATGAATTTATTCTATAAATAATAATAATATATTAATAATAATAATAATAATTAGATCATGCATTTCATAACAGTATATTCAAAACACTCACAGATCTGACAATCCTCAGTTCTGTTCCCCCAACAAGCACCATTACAGGATGACACACACTTTTGACCTGAACATGCGCACACGCACACACACAAAATAATCATTTATTATACATACGGTATATTTTTTAAATATAAGTATCTTTATGATATTTAGAATTCAGAAAAAGATATATATACAGTGTTTGGCAGGAGCCTGTAGTTGTAGCTGGTTAGTATTGTGTTTGTCCAGAATGTCTTTCCAAGAGATTTTCCCAGGGTCTGGGAAACACAGCTGGTCATTTCCCCAGATGAAAACTCCCCCCAACAGGATCTCTGCAGACAAGAGAGCATTAATAATACCTGGATAATAATAGTACCTGAATTTCATATTGTATTATATTTGATTTTTTGCTTGTGGAGTATAGATCAAGAAATAAATCCTTCAAAAAAAGAAATATACGTAACATATATGTTTAACATGTATTAAAATGTTAAACACTTTATAAGTTTAACATGTATCAATACTTCATAAATTACAGGCTAAAATTTGCATAATTTGAAATATATTAAGCATAGAAGAAAATCTAATTAAAAAGTGTCAAATGCTATAAAATATGAAGCAGCAGGTGTGTGCAGTTCTGACCAGTGAGGCTGCGTAGCCGCAATGTGTGCACGCCCACAGCGCCCTCTGTATTGTGTAGCACTGCTAGTGCGTAGCTGTGGTTGTACAGCTGACTGCCCCGGATGATGCGCAGGTTGTCCAATGGAACAAGCGGGACTGAGACATGGGCGATCAGAACATAACCCTGCACCTCCACAATACCCTGTCATACACACACAGGTCATGAAATAAAAATTTAAAGGAATATGTTTGATAATTAGATTCTGTATAAATGTTCCTGTTATTGTCTGTGTGTGTACCTGTAGAAAGGTCAGGTCAAGGTCACCGTGCAGGTGTGTGATCTCCAGGTTGCCATGGACAACCTGACAGTCGCTGTAGAGAAGCTTTATGATCTGGTATTGATTTTCCAAACTGGATGGAAGATCTAATTTCATGTCTGTTCCCAGACATACTGCATACACACACACACACACACAGTTAAACATAAAGCTATTGAATTAGCAAATCATTTTGAAGTTTAATAATAAATGTTCACTCACATTTTCATTAGCAATTAACCCTTTCAAATGTGATAAATATATGCATAATTGACTTCTAATAATTCTACTAATAATAATAATAATATAAATTATTATCCCTTTAATTAATCCAACAGAAAATTAGAAAATTATTCAAATCAATTAGCACACAAAAACCTGATAACAGGCAAAGTTCAGTTTCGTTCAGTTTCTTATCACAAACCTGTGTACTACCTATGTATTGTGCATGTGTGCATGTGTTGACTCAATCACTCCACCTAACCAGTAGATTCAGAAACAGTGTTGATGTCTAATAATGATAATTTACTTTATTGACACAGGTTGAAGATATTGTTCTGGTAAAAAACAAAAACAATTTAAACTCATATCCACCATTTTCATTTGAATTAGGCTAAATGGAATAAACTTGTAGCAGAGAAAAGACACCTATCCACTAAAACACACACACACACACACACACACACACACACACACACACACACACACACACACACACACTCACTCACACAAACAAACATAGACCTTGCACTGTCACAGAAGAGCTGTTAAAAAAAACACAAGCCTAAACCCTTAACACAATGTACAGTATATATGTGTGTGTGTGTGTGTGTGTGTGTGTGTGTGTGGGTGTGTATGTGTGTATGTGTGAATGTGTGTGTGTGTGTGTGTGTGTGTGTGTGTGCACGTGCGCGTGTGTATTAGTTAGACACATTCCTGTCTGTCTGCCAAGTGAGGACAGACAGGCCTGACTCCACAGACAGGCTCAACAGGATCTGCAGAATCCACATGAACATGCATCTCCACAAACAAACACACACACTGGGATGTGTAATCCTTACTTTTAATTCATATTTACTGTGTATAATATTTATAAGTTATATTGGTTTATTCCTAAAAATGTAATCTGAAGAAAATAAAATGTTTTATTCAGAAAACATAAAAACAACTTTATAATTACATAAAGCTGTTTTATAATAATTACTGATAAGGCAGTAAGTATTATTCCTAATGATTTTGTTTTACAATGGGTTCAGATCAGATAGTTTATCCACAGAGACACGTGCACACACACAGACACACATCAATTGTAATAGTCCAGATACAAGTTGTCATGGTGACAGGCTGTTGCTCTCAGATGAATATCTGAAATCTGAAATTCACTTACTACTTTTAAGATAGTTTATTTGTTATCAATTTATTATAGACTCAGCCTCGTATGGGTAGTTTAAAGCTGCATATGTACTAGTAGTAACATCATTCCGACCTCTTGATGACCTTTGAAGTGAATTGGCTGTAGTGTTTACTCCCCTGCCCTGACAGTTGTAGTGCTTATTTCTTTATGTCTTTCAATTCACCTTCATAAAATATTCTATAACAATGTGCACAACTATTGTTGCAGTAAATCCAGAAGTTCTGCTGAGTCTGTTAGGCCTATATTAACTTAATGTCGTCGTCTACTACTACTACTGCTGCTTTTACTACTACTACTACTACTACTACTGTAACTAACTAACCGTGCAGATTAGTTAGTTACGCGCAGTAAACAGATTCTGTTTACTGCGTCTGCCTCTGTGGAGTCCACGGCTGGACCGGATCAGAGTATGACAGATCACATTGAATGTGCTATCTATCTACTGTCGACTACCAGTAGAGCCAAGAATATCACACATGCATGCGCGCGTCCACGCCCGCACACATTCTCTCAGGACCCACCTTCTCTCCCCTGCGCGACCGACAGTCCTAACACCAGGACCCAGACCAGGAGCCGGAAACTCTTGTTTGTGTCCATGTGGACTGGACTAATCCTCCATGCTTGCCCAAGATGGATTAAAATCCCGAATCCGGAATTTGCTTCGGTCTCGCGTTCCAACAATTTGTCCCGACTTGTTTTTCAATCTCTTAACTTCCTTTATGGAATCTCGTGCGCGCGCCCGCCACTGCCAGGAAGCGTGCAAGAGAGGCGAGAGCATAGGGCAACGGGCAGAAGGCGGCGCTCTCTAGCAATGGGCTGGAATGGGGCGTGGCCGCGCACACAACTATTAACATCGAAGCCTAATATAATAGGTATAGTGCATTTATAATACAGAAATATTCAGGACTGTATATGAACCATGATATGAACATATCATATATATTTGATATATATTTAAACTACAATTTGTACATGGTATATGGTGTATACTGAAGGTTTCAGCTCACTTCATACTTACAACTCAAGTTTATGAGTAAAATTAATGAAATTAGTTTTGTTGACCTACAGCTTCCAATTTCAGCAGGTTTAACTCTACATTTAGGAAAAAATAAAGTTCCAAAAGAAAGATAACATCAACCAACACTTTATTCCTCTTAGGTCTAAAACATTACCAGTGAGTAAAATGCGGTGACCAATATTGCCGCTAGAGGAGCTAGAGAGAAGAGAGTAGAAGGAATTGTGAAGATAAATGTTTCATGTTTAACAAACATAAGTTTCCAAATGTTGATATATTTTAGTGATGGCAACGTCTCAGCAGGGATATAAACAATAGTAAATCATAATAAATATAATTAACTCCAAGATAAAAATCTGAGATCAATTTCCAGTGTATGCTTAACATGTGATACAAACATGCGCGTGCGCACACAAAAGGCATGTGCAGAGCATGTAAAGTGCACATACATAATAACTTCAACAACAGAAACATGGACATTTAAACCACATGGGTGTAATCAACATAACACACATAAATGCGCACGTGCCCACACACACAAACACACACACACACACACACACACACACACACACGCACAGTGCTTATTGTAACACTGAAAGGCCTCAGGTGAATAAAATCATAATCAAGCTATCTGAGTTGGCATGAAACAGGCACAAAAATAAAATGAGGTCTTCTATATAATATGTAATATAAACCTCTCCTGAAAAGCTCATTGACAAAGTGCAGTTGTATCTGGTGAATATAAGAACCAACAAAGTGACAAGCTATGCACTTTTACACACCGTGCCATGAAGAGGCCCACATTTCTTTACTCTACCTCGTCAAACTGCACGTAGCTGTGTTTCAAAGCATAAACTGTGACCTGGGGGGAAATCTAGGGTTCTGTGGGCAATATAATACAACTGAGGAGTATCGTTTTAAAGGCCTTACAGACCAGCGTTTTGTATTAAACATATTATTATGAACTTTCGGTTTTAAAAGAGAAGCCTTGCTATTACTGAGTCATTATCTGTTACACTGCAAAAAAGTCCTATGTCCATAGCTGCATTGAATGAATCCATGTTATTGTGTTACACTTAGGGGCTTGTGTTTTTGAAGTTCAGGTTGACATGGTAACATGGCATTGTTTTATAGGCACAGGGGATGTTGGAAATTAATGTAATATTCACCCATACCGATTACTATAGAAAAAGAATAATAAATATAACGTATAATATCTGACAAATGATATACACGTCATAAAAAAGTGATATATTTTCACATGAAATCAGAAAGCAAAGAAATATGTAGGAAAAAAAAGTTAAAGGCAACAAAATGTAAACATATTTGATGGAAATGTCCTGCTGGTGGCCATGGAGAGGGCAGGGCGTTGCTCCTAATTGGAGAGGAGTGAGGGGGCGTGGTAAATTTGTGATAAAGCCCTCCTACTCCAGCTTGTGTCCGATCTTCTCCGTGTTCAAGAGATGGAGACTGTCGTCTATCAGAAAACTGTCGGGGAAACAAAACTTAAATCATCATGTGAAAATTACTCTTTTTACATTCGCAAAGGTCCAGACAATCCAATCCAGTAAAATGTTTAGTTCAAAACACATTATTACATTAATAAATACTGATTCACTTCTGCCTATCCTCGACCTGTGCGGACGCACCTAGATAACACATATGTTATACTGGAAGGCTGCCCTGAAGGAAGTGGATGTACCTGTAGAAGAGGAAGTGCACGGGCACAGTGGACAGGTGCCAGACAGCGTGGGCGTCCAGCAGCCAGAACACGGGCGGGAAGTCGAGGAGCTCCAGGAGAGCGAGGCCATGAAGCAGAACAACCACCAGGAGAACCTTCCACCAGTAGACCAACGTTCTCCTGTTCTGATAGGACCACACCAGCCACCAGGCCAGGTTAATTAGCCCTGCAGAGAGACAGACAGGTGAGAACAGACAGGAAGAGGCAGACAGGGAGACAGGAAGAGGCTAACACGTAGACAGGAAGGTACAGAGAAGAGTACCGATGGTGGCGTTGGCAGCCATGTTGTATCCATAGTCGAAGGTGACGAAGGTCAGGTAGGAGACGTGCGAGGTAAATGCCAGGATGAGCAGCACCCCCACCAGGCTGGAGACAGCAGGACGCCTCAGACCCAGAGTCCTGCCACAGACACACACATATAAAACACCATTATTACATTTCACAGTCCTCTTAGACCACATATGCCCAGATGTTACACTAACACATCAAAGTATGAATTATTAAAGTATGAGCTGATGTCAAAACTGACCTAACACAACACAGGTAGATAGAGTACAGGATTACAGCTGAGGCGCAGAAATAGTCCATTTTCTGAAAGAGACAGACTTCTTAGAAACATAATCAGTATTATTAACTTCATTTGTTTGTGGTATGCCAACATATAAATTAATCTTGCTGCTATGGATGATTTCTGATAGCCTTCAGACATATCACTTTTAGTGTATCAACTTCAGGGTGCTCTCCCTGCTAAAGCTTTTCAGTAGCAGGTCAGCGTAAGTATTACCTCGGTCAGATAGGTGTCTCTGGTGTGAAACACTGTGGACCAAAACCAGGCATTAAGAGACACCTACAGAAACACACACAGCAGTGTAAGTACACAAAAACACTAGCAGAACACTGTCTGGATACAGATTCTAGAAACCTGAGTGACACTGTACAAGTATAAAGTAAGTATTAAGTGATGTACAATACATTCACCACTACATAATGGCGTAATATACCGATGCTGTAATACAGGGCACATGGTGTAGTGTACCATAGAGAATGCAGTGATGGTGTGGTACATGGGACTCTGTGGGGGGACAGTGCTGCGGTATTTAAGCGTCATCAGTAAACAGGCCAGTCCGTTGAGGAGCGACGCCAGCGCAGAGATAGGCTCCTCAAAGCACAGCACCCGCACAAACGGCCACTAAAATACACACAACATAGGAAATAGACCATATGCAAAAAATAGTACATACCAAATATTGACATATATGACATGTTACTATATTAATAACATTGTTATGTAATATATAAACAGAGATGCTCACATGTCTTTGTTCTGCTCTTGTTACATAGCTATACTATCATTCCAAAGTATACAGGATCACCAGCACTGCCTTAAAGCCACTACATGTCATGATTTTTGGGTTGTGTGGTCCGTACTGAAAGATGATGCAAATGCAGTTCAGATTCACTTGCTTTCCCCTGCACGTTTCTGCTTATTTGGTTCTGATCCCCCTCTAATAAACTTCAAAAAATCGTCCACAGGGGATTTCACATGGAAACAAATGACACCCCCGTAACCTGCTCCTCTGCCCGGGCAAGGAAACACTTTAAAAACCATGTGGGTAAAAAAGGAAAATCCATTAATACTGACTGTTGCAAGAGTGCAAAGAGCACAGTTCAAACTCCCTTTAATGCACGTATATTGTTAGGAGCTTTTAATTGTGCAAATTCATTTTGGAGGAAGAATTTCAGTGAGAATGCACATTGAGAAAATTCACTTGTAAGCACAGTGACCTGGAGCACTCTCTGGCCCACTGCAATACAGTAGCAGGGACTGGCCAAACACAGGCCTTGTGGTGGTATTCCCCTGTCACAATTTTAAAGAGATGTGTGAGATGAGCCCACAGTCATTATGCATTTGTGTCTGCTTCCAAGCGGACACAGAATATGTGCATAATCAATCCATTCCCTCGGTCTCAGTCTGGTTGTGGCATGACTTTCAGAGGCAATCTGTCAGCGCTGGCTCTGCTGTCCGCTGACTCGACAGAGAACAACAATAGGGGAACTGATGGTCTTCCCCGGAGATATACAGGACCCTAAATGTTACTGCCCCCAGTCAGGAAGTGCCCAGAAAGCGACAATCATGGATATTTTAAACAAGACTTTGTGCTGCATCACACATGCTCAGTGCTAGTAGAACCCCACCTTGCCATGGAATTGAGGCACCTGGAAGCCTTCAGCTTGGTACAGACCCACCGTGGTCCACATGCACTGGTACCTGCACTCATCTTGGCACGCCCAGCCTGGACACACACACACACACACACACACACACACACACACAACCTATAGATAAACATACAATGTACACTGCTGTTGGTCGCTCTCTCTCTCTCTCTCTCTCTCTCTCTCTCTCTCTCTCTCTGTAACAAAAGCGCTGGCAGGGCAGAATGTTGATTCTCTGTTCAACCTCAATAACATTAAATTGCTTCTAGAACAACAACACAACACGTGGTAGTAGTACTGTATGTCTGTCCTGTGTACTCCCTGGCCTGAGCTAACCAGGATCCTTCCCACAGTACAGTACAGTATGCCCAGACAAGCCAGTATAGATGCTGGTTGCAGTGAACTAATCTGAGAAACTAGACTCTGTTGAGGGCTACACCATTGACTTATTACGGGCTTATAATAGAGTTACACTGATAGGTAGCTATCCAACATTTTATGCTATTGCGATACAGAGCTGAATTTGCTTTTTATTTGTATCGCAACACAATTGTTTTTAAACGAGCCAGAACATTGAATGTAGTCTGTAACATGGTAACCAGCAGGCCCACCTGGGTGAGAGATCACACAGAAAAAAAACAGTTAATAATCATTATATTGGTACGTGAATACTAGTATGTATTGCTCTGCTCTAGGGACACGCAACAGCGGAAGTTAAAACAAAACAGCCACATCAATAAAACACAAGATGAGGAGAGCAACCCTACACACACACACACACACACACACACACACACACACACACACATACAGTTAAGTATGACAAACCTATCGTACACGTTCATCGTAAGCCTACATACACACATCATCTCATTGCATTATACCTGTGAGCGCCATGTAGGGCGGTTGGCTGGCTTGGAAGCCTTGCAGCCGGGCTCCGGTGCAGTTAGCGCGGACGCATAGAGTTACGCAGTCCCGGTACACCGGCTCCTTGTCGCCGCGGGAGGCGCGCACGGCGGCAGCGGCGAGCAGCAGCAACAGCCACCCGGAGACGCAGACGGGACACATGACGGCGTCGCTAGACACAAGGCACGGCGGGAGAGAGCAGCCGATAGGCCGAGCTACCGGAGACACATCAGGCCAGGCAGGGCATGTGGGTTTGCTGGTTCTATACGGTACGCTTTAGCCCAGAACGATACAACCTGTAAGGTCCGACTATTGGACCCGGAAGTGGCTGTATGCGCGCAGGCGCCCTTGGCAGCTGGCACAGAGCTTCAGCGCCTTGCGCCAAACCATTATAGATGACAGGATCAAAGTATTATCTAGTAGGCTAGTTTATTAAAGTATTGAAGTCTCTCAATAAATCAATGAAATACATGTATTTGTTTTTCCATTAGGCTACTTTATTCTAATAATCTATAGGCTACACGCAGCAATAATTCACGCGCCAGATGTTGTCCTTGGAAAGTGTTTGGAAAAGGGAATACTTGTCAGGTGATAAGACGGAACCATCAGTCTGTGAACCATCTATCACGTCTAAACCGGTAGCTGACAGTCGTTCCACGTGGGACGCTGGTTGGTCGAACAACAACGCATCTAGTCGCCTCGCAAAGTAACAATAAGGTCCAATACAGATTTATTTCGTTGTGTTTACAAATAACAGTGCAGTTTATGAATGTAGAAAATCAGGCGTAGCTTATGGTTGTTTATGAAAAATAGGCGTAAAACACCACTAGAAGCAGTAGCCAATTTCAGTCCGGACCATATTAAGATAACCAGGCATGGTGATAGTAAACTGTTTTATTGTATTAATGAGTTACAGATGACATACATATGACACAGGGAGGGACGAAGAGACAAAGAGCTTTGTTCTTCATTGTTCTGTCTGCTTTCGTCCTCCCTCTCTCCTCTAATTCATGCATACGCTTCCTCGAGCATTTTCTGAGACAGAGAGCCGCGGGAGAGATAGATATATGGTAGCTATTGTAGTCCAGTTCATCTCTCTCACGGTCCCTCTGCCCTGCAAAAACGTCTAGCTGCCTTGAGACATCGGAGTCCACCAGAGAAACTACAGTTCACCGGAGGCCAGCCACCAGAGGGCACTAGAGTCCATCGCACCAGGTCAGACAGACTGTTTGTTCCAGACAGACGGCTGCACGCACGGGTTCTGATAAGCAAGATGTGGCAGAACCGAAGGGAAGGAAGCGAGAGAATGAGATACAGTTTGTATGGATAATCACAAGATTATTTCTTTTATTGGACATAATCCAAAATCATCCCATGATTCCACGATGTGTGATCACACATACACACCGAAACCCCACCCACGTCTCCATAGAGACCAGTCCATCAGGTGGGTGAGTGAGAAGAGAGAGAGAGAATGGGTGAGAGAGGGCAGGCAGGGAGCTGTAGTCGGGGAGCCCAAAAAGAGATGGATGGATTGGGGGGCCGTGGGGGACTCTACTCCTCTTTCTCCTCTCCGTGTGTGATGACGTAGCAGATGTTCTTGTAGTCCACATTTCCAGCCACATCTGGGGGGAAGGCCGCCCACAGGTTGGTCATCTGGAGAGGGAGAGTGAGAGAGACAGACTGCTGTTAGGACCCATATCTCCGCCATTGCTCTGTCTGGCCCACAGGTTCTAAAGCAAAAGGAATTCTAATGAGAAACCAGTCTGGTTACCTCTTCGGGTGTGAACCGGTCGCACTGGGTGGTCAGGAGTTCCTGTAGGCTGCAGAGACACAGACACACATCAGCCAACCCTCCAAATGGACGTCTGTAGATATTGCTATATAGCTATGTATCTACAGTATACATTATATGTTCTTACAATTCTTTCTTGATGCTGCCTGTTGCCTCTGGGTCCAGCACCTTGAAGGCACTGACGATCACGTCCTCTGGGTCAGCACCTATGTGTGTGTGTGGGGGGGGGGTTACATTTTTGAGGTATGTTAAGGTGCGTTTTCATGTGCGCGCGTGCGCGTGTGTGTGTGTGTACCCTTCAGCTTCTCTCCGAACATGGTGAGGAACACGGTGAAGTTTATTGGTCCACTGGCCTCCTTCACCATGGCCTCCAGCTCCTCGTTCTTCACGTTGAGCTGCCCCATGGTGGCCAGGACGTCCCGCAGGTCATCCTTACTGATGATCCCGTCCCTGTTCTGGTCGATGATGGTGAATGCCTGCACACACACACACACACACCAAGGACTAGTACTTGGGAGCAGATAGGCTTGCAGTACATTTATTTATATATATGGTCTACAGGCTAATGAGAAATAAAAAAGTTGCAATTTTGTTATACAAACAAAAGTCACATACTGTATAGCGCATGTATAATACATGTGGGCAACCTTGCCTGCAAGGTGTAATGCCGACATTTGGGAGGTGTGCACATTTGAGTGTGTCTTGGCAGAAGCCTGATTAGCAGGCTTAACAGGTCTGTTTCTCAGGAGAAAATGTGTCATGTGTTGCTTGTCAAAGTTTGGCAGCTGTTGAACTGTTTGTCTAAGGTGATCAAATTACAGCAGACTCTCACCCCAGTATTGTGAACATGCCTTGCATCCTCGAAGACTAATCAAAGTACAGAGTTAGTTATACAGTATGTGTGTTGATATGAATCTTCACAACTTCTAACTAACCTGAGTCCACCTTTGTGTACCTGAAATTTCAATTGTTACATTTTTTTTTTTTGAATGTTGATCTGAAAGTTTGTTTCCCCTGCACATTCTATTAATTAATATTCATTTTAATGATTAATAGATCTGGGATCTTAACACCAATCATAAAGGTAGATAAATACAGGCTGAAAGGTCGAGAAGAATCTGAATTCCTCTCCTCCTTTCTGAAGGAGCAGGAATTCAGCAGCTGTTGGGCAACATTCCCAGCGGGTTGCGAGCGGAGCATGACTCTGACCTCCCAACCAGATTTACCATTTACCCTGCTGAGGGCGACATTTTGATCATGTTACACCTCCTGTCTCCCATTACAAGACCCATAGAGATACATGATCTCATTTAGCAATACTTATCATGTGTAAAAAAGTTAGCAGGTCTGGTGAAGACCAAAACATTGAATTAACCAATCAAGTGAGACGTGTGTGTGTGTGTGACCTCTTTGTACTCTTGGATCTGGCTCTGTTCAAACATGGAGAACACGTTGGAAGATCCACCTTCTCCCTGCTGCTGCCTCCTCTTGGCCTTCTTGGGTGCCTGTGAGTAGGAGGATAGAGATGGTCAAATCAACACCGACAGATGCGCATTGCGTGTACACACACACACACACATAGAACCAAAGAAGTTACAGCAAATAGCAAAGCAAACAATACATCGTCATTACTCAGCAATGATCTATTGAACTACATTATGATACTGTCTTGGCTGATGTTCAGTGATACTGTGTCTATTGAATCTGCAGACTTTAGTTGGAACTGCTTTCATGACATGCAGTGTCACAAGTGTGAGCCCAGACTTGCTGACAGTTTGTATCAAAACACCCTATAGCTAATGCTAATCATAGCAAAGAGAACAGTGGATCAGATCCACACTGAAAGTATGAAACTTGTTTCGGCATTGTCCTGCTGCTGTAAGGTCTGTAGGAGGAGGTGTGATGTCCAAGAGGAACTCACCATCTCTGTGCTGGGAGGTCTGTTAGGATGAGAAGAGACAAGTTGATGTGACTGACATGTCTGCTCTGCTCCCCAGGGTCTTATATACCGGGCTGGGGGGCTAACTATAGCCTGCTGTCAGGTTTGGCTGAAAGACACTGAGGGGAACAGAGAGAGGGCGGGGCGAAGGGAATGCTGGAGGTCTCATCTTTCTGTTGCTCCAAAATAGGAGCAGGAGTCTTGGAATGTGGTAAATTCCCTGCCAACACACAGGACTAATATGGACAGACGCTAAGGTAGCCTCCTGCCTGTGTCTCCTCCTGTTCAAGGGCACTGTGTTGCTGTGGGCCTTTGTTGTGGCTGTGCTTCCACTTGCATGGTTATTTGTGTTGCGTGAAGGCACCTGAAAGAACACTGGGTAAAGTGTCACCTCTGTACTGCCACTTCAGCTTGTATAGCCAATCAAGTTTGAGCATTCAATATAGAAATTACATGTTCAGCTTAAATAAAGAAAAAGTCCAACAATAGGAAAATAATATGCTATGGGGCCTTTTATCTGTTGCATTAATAGTAGGAAGACATGCTGTAACAGCCTCTGACACACCACTCCTGGACACACACATACCATCAGAATGACATTTTTACTGTATTCATATCTGTGCAGGCTGTACTAGCCAAGGAAGAAAACGTAGAATTTTTATTGTATATATAAGTACTTCTGCATAAAAATAATAATGAATGCTCATATTGTGCTAGTGAGAAACATTTGCTGCAGCAGTTGCTTTAAAACGTTAGCAGACTAACTTTGCATTAAAAACTGTAGTTATATTTTGTGTTGATTGATGGAGCAAAGAAAATTCCTCATAGAAAATCCCTAATTATATTTGAGGAATTATCAATGAATTATGTTTTATTCTGCAGATTGGACATCTTACTTTTAAATGGTATTGTCTCCATGAGAATCTTTAAAAAATATTTCTGAACTATTAGTAAGCTCAGTAAATATTGTATGGAACTGTTAAATCGGACAAATGCTGAGGATCCATTTTGGGTCGCTCTGGTGGATTCCAAGTTTAGTTGCTCCCCAGCACCATATATGACCTCCACAGAAGCTGAGCAGTCATACCAAAATGATCTGACTGGCTGCTGTTCTGGGCTGAACATCTGACCTGCTTCCAATGGCACACCTGCTGCTGTTCAGAACAACAGACAAACAAAACATTTATTTTTTCTAAAGAAAGAAAATAATGTAATTATTATAATTTGGTTTGATCCTATTGAACCTGTTTTGTCCACATCCCCCTTAATGATGAAAATAATTACATAAATAATACATGCAGCATTAGCACACCTTTACATAAAATAACTTAGCTTAAAGTTATGTTAAAATACACAAATACAGAAATGGAGATGACAGACCATAAAATACAAACAGCTGATGAGACAGAAATAGCACATGCACACCATCCATTCTCTAGGTTTTGACCCTCCCTTTTAACCCCAACCCCCATTTAAGAGGACAATTTAAGAGGAGACACTCTGGGAGATAATCAAGATCTTTACATGTTCCTGAATCAGTGCAATCAGTTGTACATGTGCTGACTGAAGACTATATAATCATTCAACATGAAGTTTACGATATGTACAGGTGGGTTTCTAATGTGGTTACATATAGAAACTAAACAAATCAACTAGGCAGTCAGATGGAAACGCCCCAGTATAAAACAGAATTATCACTTCAGAAACAAATTATATAATATTAATATACCCTACTTTATGCACAGATATATATAACTACTGCATTTCTGTCGTACAGAGCAACATTACATCTAGCATACAACTATATTTAATGAGAATTTGTTAGTATTGGACACTTTCAGTACTGGACTTTCAGTTGTTTTCTGTAACAACACTGCAGAGTATAAGATGTACCCAACTATCTCTTTAGTTTCATCCAAAATCAATCAAATCTTCCTCGATAGCCTCATCTTCACGTTTACTTTTTAACCACTCAGCAATCAGTTTCTTCACTTCCTTTCCAAAGTCTTCATGTAGTTTGCTGAAGTCCTCAGTTAATGTACTCAGGTTTAGCCACTCCCCCTGGAAGGGGGCAGTGCTACAAGCAGGCTCAACATTAGCATCTCTCCTAGAGCAGAGATTTGGAGACTTCTTACTGACTAGTTTGGGGAAAGAGGGCAGGATCTGAAGCATCTGATTTGATTGTGCGCTGGCCAACTCCGGCAGAGGTACAGAACACGAACCTCGCCAGCTTACTGGATGAGATGCCTTGCTTCCCTGCACACCAATAGGATGAGCTGCTTTGCCTACTTGGGCGCTGTTACCTATTATCAAACAGACAGATTTGACTAGATAGGTTGACAGACAATGCTAGCAGTTAAATACATTTTTTTTAAAGTGCGCTATACAATATTTTAAACATTAATATAGGCGTAATTATGCAAATATATTGTAGTGTAACTGCATCTTGAGCAGAGAATCACAATCCCTCTGTGTGTGTTGTAGGTTGTAATGAGCTCTTCTGTTCTATACGTTAATGCATGTGGTTGTGTGTGTTTGGCCCAGAAGCACACGTTTTGGTTTGGGACATGGTGTGACATCTACTGGCAGAAAGTCATACAGAGCCACTTTCAAGCTCACCACACCACGCAACATAAATGCATGATTAACTAACATAACGTGATGCAACCTTTCTCACCTCTCTGCTGCAGGTGCAGTGCCATTACGCTTGAGGCTGTGAATAGCTCCTCTTAAAAGTCCTCAAGCAGCAATTTGTAAGTTCTCAAGTGCAGTTCTGTTGCCTTTAGGATAAGATAAAGTATAACCTTATTAAGTAACTGAGTACTGTGTGTCCCTGAGACAGACTGCCCAGAGATAACAGTATACTGATGAAAAGACAGGCAGACATGTCTGTACTGTACTGATACAGTAGTAGCACAAAGTTTTAATACACAGCACATAAAACAATGGAGAATTTAAAAAGGTTTCAACAGATCATATTATAATAAGCCATCGACACTGTCACATCATTGCACCTCAATGAAAATAAATACACAAAGTATATTTATTAAAATAGGGTTTCTCCCATTATAAATACACCTTGGGGTGAAAACGCCTTCCTTCAATCTTCCCTTTCTCAACAACGGTTACTGTTACTGTTACAGAAACTTACGTTATGTTAAAACGTTATTTTATCTTCTCTGCCCAGGAGAGACTTTTCTTCTTCAGCCTTCATGTTTATCATACAACCCCTCAGCTTCTTGCTACACAAATAGGACCAGGGACGAGTCCTAGTTATACTCCCTGCCCGTGTTTCAAACGTTTAATTCCCTAGTTTACTACGAGGAGTTATGAAACCTATCTACCGTTAACGTACTGTACAATACAGTAAAGTAGGCTAAGTACAGTACTTTACTTTAGTCTATTCATATTTGTAAGCGCCACATTTTGTAGTTACAGTAGGCTGATTAAAAAATTTGCCTCTGCGTTTCAAGAACGCTTAATGTTTTACTTAATACTGAATTACAATGCCCATGTTAATTTAGCTTAAACGTTTCTGGTTTTATTATTTTTGCCGTTTAACTCACTTAGATGGAGGTTGGTAAAAGATTTAACTTCCTGGTTGCAGAGCTGAGATACATGCGTCATCGCGGTTCCCGAGTAATTAAATGTGTTATTCACTACTTCAGGACTACCTGTTCCTGCCGTTCTGATTCAGTTGTCATGGACACTGTCCGGGAGGGAATAAGTCGAAATAAGTGGCCCGAAGTATCAGAGTATGAAATGAGAGAATCTCCCATATCAATCCAATCCAATCATAATATCACAAAAGAAAACAAAAATATAGGTGACATGTATGCTTACGCTAGCAATGATGCTACTGGAGAACAATTCATATTGTGAGACCGTTATTTAGTAGTAGGAATGAAATAGGCCTAGTTATTCACCCATAATAGGCAACAAAAATTTAGATTAGCGACAAGCTTCCTGCACAGATCCTGCCAGGTCTAATAGGATGAAAGAGGATCTTCTCTGGTTCCTGGAGTGGAGGTGAACTGTTCGTGCCACCTCCTGCAACACCTCCTGTAGACCGTCCTGCTGGAGTGCAGAACATTCTAGATATCCCATGGCCCTAATCTCCCTGGCCAGAGCCCAGCCCTCCTGCAGGAACACTGTGACAAGTCTCTCTTTCCCCAGCTCTGGGCTGCTCCGCAGGTCCACCTTCATCCCCAGCAGCAGGACTGTGACATGAGGACAGTGGCTCCGCACCTCTGGAAGCCAGTGCAGCTGGACGTTCCTGAAGGACTGTGGGCTACAGACAGAGGAACACAGCAGGAAGACGTCTGCCGCAGGGTAGATCAGTGGGCGCAATTGTTCGTACCTTGGTTGGCCGCAGGTATCCAGCAGGGTGAACGCCACCATTTGGCTGACCACAGAGAGCTGAAATACATATTGGTCCTGGACACCGATGTAGTCTTTAGGGAAAACCCCAGTGTGGAGGGTTAGGAGCAGGAAGGTTTTCCCTACGCCGCTATCCCCTACCAGGACACCCGTGACTGTCTTCATCCTTTCAGACTACTTAGACGTTATCTTCGGTATTATGAAAACCAGAATAGGGGTAGGAGAGGCCAGCAGTAACAGCTGAGCGTGAACTAACTGAATATTTACCAACTTCTATTCCTGAAACTACATTGTACTGCGTGGCGGGACTGTTTGGGATTAGAACATCCTGACTGTGACACAGGAAGTAGGCGTATATACTAAATTCAAGACGTTATGTCCTAATCATAGTGTGTAAGGTTTTCTAATTGTTTCACAAAAATGTGTGAAGCACCAGTAGTCAGACAGACTACACTACCCAGTTTGTAAAGTAGGCTACAAAACCATCCAGGTTTAGCAAACCACCTTTTTGATGGTTTACATATACAAGCAACGTGATATATGTATTTATATGGTCCTGACAAATCATGCTGATAGGTACAGATGTGATTTTAGATTTGTGCAGACAGAAACAGTGGCTCGAAAACAACGGCGGTTCCTATGGTTAACGTATGCTGCAACAGCATCAGTTTGAATTAAAGTATTTCTTCATTTCTTCTTTCTTCAGGGCTGCGCTTTGCTGCCTCAGGGGGTGGGTGGGGGCCAGAGGTTCGGGGCCTTGAATCTTTTGGTCTGGAGCGGGTTTGCGCGCTGGGGGACTAGGCCACTCTGGACCCACCCAAGGGTGGCTTGCCCTTCTTCTTCCCCCACTGGCCGTCCTTCAATTTTAATTACACATTAGACACAGAGGGTCGGGTGGGGGAAGCGTCGCTCCCCTGGTACGTGTGATCGCTCTGGACCCGGAGGTCGGGGGCCTGGGCATCTGGAATCTATTTTTGCCTGGGGTGGGCGGCGTGTCCCTGGGCCCGAGACCAGTTGTCCCCTCCCGTCGCCTTCTTCGGCTGGGGTAGGGCTCCCGTTGCCTCCCCTTGCTGGCTCTATCACCAGGTGTGCGGTAGTCCCCGGGGCGCATGACCGGTCTCGTCGGGGAAGGTTTTGGCCCTCTTCCTTGAGGGTGGTCGTCTGGGGAGGCAGGGCCGCCGCCCGGGGCCGGGATCGGCCTCGGACTCACGGGGCCCGGGGGACGCTGGCTCTGCATGCACTCGGGTGGGAAGGTGATGTCTGGCTGGGTTGGGTGGCTGTCGTCCCTGGTTCTCCCATGTTCTCTCTCCCTG